>JAAGNO010013656.1:0-11685 GCA_033439905.1 Ceryle rudis | reverse complement strand
GAAGAGAAGAGAAGAGAAGAGAAGAGAAGAGAAGAGAAGAGAAGAGAAGAGAAGAGAAGAGAAGAGAAGAGAAAAGGGTGATGGCTTATATCCAGACCCTCTTTTACCCTGCTGTTGGAAGGAAAAGGCAAATGCACAGGCACACCAGGAATAAGCAGTACCTAGTATGAGACCAAAACTGCAGTTAGTGTGATAGCATAAGAACACACATTCGGGACTGGATATGTTATTATTCCTAGTTTACTAACATAGGTGCCCTATGGGCTACTCAGCAGCTGGAAATAGCTGCAGGGCAGCAGTACCCTAATTATACCTTCATTAGATCATCTTGACCATGGACTGTTCAAAGGACTGGAGTAGAGATAGTTTGCACAGTCCCTTTACACTTTAATAGCAGCATAGCAAGTCCACAAGGCATGTAAAAATAAGGTTCACTGCATCTTGGCTGATGAACAGATATTTCAGCAATAGCCGTAGATACTTAGTGCCTCTTGTGCTTGTGCCAAACTGTACCACGGGCCTCCATAAAGAGAGAAAAGCAGGAACATCCAGCATTAAACCAAGCCTCCCTTGTGAGCAAAAGGAGTAACTCCATTTAATGAGAGCAGTAAAAATCTCTTATCTATGTGGATGAACCAAGACAGGGAGACACAATGATGAAACATGCCTCTCCATCCCATACTAAATACTTACATATAGAGTAAGTCCCAGGAGAAATCTTGTATTTTACAAAATTAATTAATTACAAGAAAAACAAACAAAAAAAGCCCAGTATTTTTTTATGGTAGTGGAACTGATCCTGAAAGTAAATATCACAACTTTTTTCTTTTTTAAATACAGAAAAATAATTGAGAAATCTTCACTGAGTTTCTAAAGATCATATTAACTGTGGAATTTCTATCTATTTGTGGTTATAAATCTCGATGGAACTTGTGGCTGCCCTGTAAATTAATAATTCACTTCCTTTAATTTTTAATAACTCACTTATATATGCCAAAATTTGTTTCTGTCCCTTAAAGAGGCAGATTAAGATTAGAATGAGTTTATCTTTCTAGGACAATATTGTTCAAATATTGAATTACTGCTACAGGTTTTATTTGGGTTGGCTGCAATTACACTTGTGTGCAGCATCAAACAGCCCTCTTGCACAGCTTCTGACCCAGAAGTATCTTCATTAATAACCCTGCTCTGAGTCACTGTGACATTACTTATTACAGAGCAACAAGGGGCACCAGACTAACTCTCTGAGAATCCCACAAGCTCAGTGAAATCTCAGAATAAGCCAGAAAAACAGCAATTGTACATCTGAGAGTAGGGAAGTCACATGTTCACTGGATGTGCAGGGAGCAGAGTCAGACAAGGTGGGACTTGTCCTGTGTACCTCCTGACGCTCCAAGAGGGACACATCTTATTAAGCAGTGCTTGAACTGGGAGCAAGTGGCAGTGAACATGGAAGGTACCACAGTGATTACAAAAAAAGGTTTTTTCTAACACTTGAATTCAACAAGGTACTTGAGCTTATGACTTGTTCTATTAGTGCCAAGTGCATGAAATACCCACAGAAGTAATTAGCTTATTGATTTCAACAGGATGAGGACTCTATCCATTGCATCTACTCGCAACCCTGAAGTTACAAATGCATTTAACTGCTTTGCTGAACTGGTGCCTTAGCAGACTATTTGAAGTCTCTCAAAAGCTTTAGATGTACAGATGACTGGAAAAAAGTTACACAATTCTTATAAAATTCAGAGGTGGACCTTTCCCCCACTTCAAAAGGGGAAAGGTGTGTGAGGGAGTATAAAATAACAGACAGAAGGTAAAATTCTTATGAAGAAAGGACAGTCCTCTTGTGATCAACATAATCCCCAGGCTCAGTCTTTACGTCAGTTTTACTGTTAAGAAAACATTTATCTTTTACATGACTAAACCTTACAGAAGAATCCTGCAGGCTTCCAAAACAGATCACTGCAAGTGATAAACACAATATTCTCTCTCCTTTTCAATGAAAAATCTTTTTCAAAATAAGCAGTGTATACACAAGCTAATTTCACCAAATTCCTTATGAATGTTTATTTTTCCCCCTTAAGAGTTTTCTGTAACCCACAAAGAGCATTTCAGTGATTTATACCTTAATGCTTCCATTTTCTGGCCAAATTCTAACAATCTTCCAAATGATGAAAAACAGATGATCCACAGGGATGTCAACAGCTCAAGATTTAGCAGAAAACCATGCTAGCCTTTTTGCTTATGAACAATTGAACTTTCATGTTTACAAAGACTTCCAGCTTTCACTAAAAAAAGTATTCTAGTTCTTATGGCTACCTACTAAAATAAAACCCCCTTAACTTACAAAAATTATCAAATAAATAAAACAATCCTGTTGGTCCTAAATATTTCAAAATAGTCAAGACACCCCATCCCAAAAAGAGGGCACAGACTTGAAGCGGGAGCTATCTTTTGAGAGCTGCTGTTTGGCAAGCATTCTGTTTCCCATTCTGAGCTGCCTGTAACAACACAGGGTCAGAAATGAAAATACAAAGGCCTAAAGAAGAGGCGCCCTCTGTTTTAATTCTGGTGCTGACAAGGGTTTCCTCTGCAGCCAACATCAACAGCAGATACCTCTGGTCGTAACTGATCGCACATTGTCCACTAAAGGATATGAACTGGGACAATAGGCATGGAACAAAAAAACAACTGAAAGTTCAAACACTTTGCAAAAGTCACATTTTGAATACCAGTCCTCTCTCCAGCTGATCTTACAATGAAAATATGGTCCTAGATCTTTCTCTAAGCTGTGTTTAATCATCCCCCCGCACCAAGAGAGTTGGATGCCTCTCTTGCAGAGGTTTTCCTAGGCTGAAGCACAGACAGCTTGCTTCCACAGGTACTCCAGATGTGGAAGACCAAGGATTAAAAGGCTGAACTTGCTATTCACCTCTTTGAAAGGGAAATGGTTTTAGTCTACAGTCTTGGCCTTACTGATGACACGTTTATAGCCAGCCCTCAGCACTCAGCACATTCTCAGGCTCCAGGAAGACTCTCCTGATCAGAAACCACAACTCAAGCCAGGTGGTAAAAACATTATTGAAGCAAGCCTTTGGCACACGTCTGACATCACATCAGAAGTCACAGAGTCAAAGGCATGTAATGGCAACTGCCAGATAAACTGCAGTGTTACATACTATCCCTAAGTGCTTCAATCATAGGAAATTTAGAACATTGCATCGATGAAGAGGAATATAATTTTATTTTGAGTACCATGCAACTGTAGTGCAGACACAGAACCATCCCCAACACAAATGCTGCTTCACATACTTACTGTGGGATGAGTAAAAGTCTCTAATTTTAACTATTTGGAATGCTAAGCTTCCTGATTTACTCTTTTCTTTTATTCACTATGAACTCCAGGGGCTACATCTTTATATTCCTAACTCTTAAAAAAGTTACTTGTTTTCCATTTTCCTTTGGTGCACTCCTCTATACCTACCCACTCTCCCACTATACCCATTATCAAGCAAATCAGCTTAAGGAATATTCTTCCTCTCATGAACAAAAATGGCATTCTCTGAGGTCAGCTGCTTTTCTCAGAAGTACTACTGGATATAAAGTACTTCATGTCAAATGCTACACTTAGATACACTACACAGGGCTTTTTCTTCACCTTTGCAGGCTGGGGCAAGCACACAAATTTTATGCTAAATGTATTCTCTGCCTCTTTTCCTCCCATTCTCTCTGTTCGCCTTCCTTCCTGGCCACACTGTGCAACCTCTAGATTTAAACCAAACCAAACCAAACCAAACCAAACAAAAACAATAAACAAACAAACAAAAAACCCACAAAACCCACACCCAAAAAACTCACCCTCACCAACATACATTAAGTTCATGCAAGTAGCACCTGATATTTCAGCAGGTGCTGAGCAGGCTGTTCCCTCCTCATCATCTCTGGTAAGACTTTTCCAATTACCTTCTTGCAAATCACCATCCACTATCTGTAATGAGATCACAGTTGTCTGAAGTTTTTATTTACTTTTTCCTTCAGTTACTTTTGAAGTCCTTGGAATGATGTGTTTTGTTTCCTTTTTGTTTTTCTAAATAAAAGTTGCCTTAGAACATGTAATTCTGAAGGTATTTACCGAGAAACTTCATATACTTCGCAGTGTAATGTAGCATCATTGCATCTTAGCTTTCTGCTGCTGCTGCTTAAATCAATAGTGCAGCTTACTATCCTTAAAGACTTACCTAGAAAAACACAGGCCAATCACCACAGCTGAATATTTTATCAGCAAGTTTTCTTAAATACTGTAGGCCAAATCTCAGTGTAAGTCCCTTCATTTCCACCAAATATTCAACTGGCCCAGCAGGATTCATTTGAAAGAACAGCTGGACTATTTGTCATCTTTGCTCCATTATTTATCTGGAATCCAGGATTATTTCACAACTGACAGCTGCTGGATGTGAAGTGCTGTGGAAGAGCAAAGGCAGCACCAGAACCACCTCTGACAGCGTTCAACTACTGACATCTCTGCCCAGAGAGCTCCCCACAGCTCAAAAGTCAGCTATGGGTGACGATAAACACAAGGCACAATGCTGTGGAAAAGACTAAACTGGAAATTAGCCCATGGAAAATCCAACCACCACCGGGATAAAACAGAAAATTTGGGAACTCTAAGAAGGATATGTGAAGAGCAGTCAGAAGTGCTCACATAAAAATTTGGGTTCTGCAGAAGAAACTGCTTTCATACCAACTCCCACCTCTGAGGAGCTCTGCGGTTTGAGCCTGGATCTGAAGGCAATAGCTAGATGTCTCCAAGAGTTACAGAAGGCAAGATGATGCCAGTTGGTTAGTTAGGGAGATACTCTTGTTGTGGGAAAACCTGGAGCATTTTCACAGAGAAACATGCTGCAGTCCTTGCAGTCCCCAAGCCTGGCAGCAAGCTGCAGAAGCAGATCCAGCACAGGCAAACTGATAAAAGTTCCATCACAAATGACTCAATAGCTTAGAAACTAGCTGAGGAGGATGGTTTGAGTTTCTTGACTCAGAGGGTTAGGATGATGCTGAAGGCTGGGAAAGAGGCCTCCAAGCTTTCTTCTGGTGGAGAGTGAAAAGTGGGCAGGAACAGCCTGAGCACTCAAGCCTCCCTGCACTTTCTCCTTCATCCCACGGATGCAACCCCATAATGTTGCACAAGTCCAAACATAAATCTGTAATTTGTTCAAAAAAACCCCCCACGTTTTATAAGGCCTAACTATTAAGCCCTAGATGCTGAGCAAACAAACAGGAGGAAATGCATATGCATCAGAGGAAATAATGATAGGCTCTAGCTACTGGAAACTAGTAGAAAGGGAAATAGAGCTGGAACATTAATTCTGTAACAACTTGCTCGGTAAGAGAAGCATGAAGGGGGAAGAAGGAGGAAGGATGCGTTACATTAGAGATGCTCATGGGATTACAGATGACTCAGTCACTGATTTTGAATGCTCAGATTATACCTGTAGTCCAACTAAAGACGGAGTTACTGATGCATCTCTTACAAGCCCTGAAATCCTAATACTAGATGAGATGCTAACTATGCATCTGTTCTTCATGTGTGGAAAGGAAAACAGGCTAATCACAGATGCACACAGCCTGGAGGATCTTTGCTAAAAACTTCATCGAACTGAAGAAAAAAAATTCCCCAGTGTCCTAAAAAGATTTCTTAAAATAGAAAAATTCAAAACTCTACATGTAATATCTCATTGTTAAATCTCATTTTAATGAGTGAGGAGAGTTAATTAATCACCTAAAAGCTACAAGCAACTTAAGTATCAATCAATGATCACAACCTAGTCACACTGACTTTGTTTTAGAATCAGTATATAAATTATTGCCTGGTGTTTATAGTCTGCACAATTGCTAGCATATGGGTCTAGAAAAAGAAGAGTAAGAGGCGTGAAACAAACCAGAATTATTTAAAAAGAACCTACTGCATGTCAAAAGGCTTTTCCAAAACTTCAGAAAAAAAAAAGCAAAAACCAAAAACATCCTAGAGAAGATAAAGAGCAGAAACTTCAGAAAGACGTGCAAATTTATAAAGAAGGGAAAGAGACGAGAAATTAGTGAAAGAAACAATCTCTGAAGAAGCAGAGGAGCAGAGGAGCTAGTACAACACTGAGGACTACTAATGATGTTTAAGACAGTAAAAAGGCACATCTGAAAACACCCAAGCAGATCAAGTCCTGTGTCCTGTCCTGTGTCTTGAGTATCAAAAATGATGATGCGGGAAAAGAAGGATATTTGAAGAACGGCATTACGTGGAATTATCAGGAAATGTAGTTTGTTTGCAATTTCATCGGTTTGTCATTTGGAGGTGAGGCAACATGAAACTTCTGAGGGAAAAGCTTGCACTTCAAATATTCTCCATAACAATCACCTTCCCTTTTCATTATTTGGTGCTAAACTGGCCTTTTTTTTTTTTTTTTTAAGTCACAATACCATCTTTTGCAATGCAACTAAATGCAAGGTAGTAACACTAGCAAAGAAGAGTTTGCAGCTTAAAGCAGTAGACGTGCTTTGAAGACCATGACTTAAAGACTTAGAGATGGAGCAATCTGCAAAGTTCATTTATGTCTTTTGTGATCATCATGGATAGCTGCCTCAAAATAGGTACTCAGAGATACAAGAAAAAGTAATCCCAGCAAGGCTTCTGTCAAAACCCTGTGCTTAGCCCTGCTAGCCACACTTCAAGAAGGAAGTGAAAATACTAGAGGGAGCTCAAAGGAAGGCCAAAGAATTGACCCCTAAGCAGGGAAAAGCAAAATGAAGCAAATCCCACATGTAAGGTTGACAGAGTTCACCCAGCTCAGAGACAAGGTTGAGAGCTGTCATGATGACTATTTAGGGCCACATTTCAAATTCACAGATAAGTTAAGAGATGACAGTAGGAGTTTCAACCTTCGTTTCTCAGCAAAATTTCCCAGCAATGTTAGTAAATGAACTATAGAACAGTTTATCAGGACAGACGGTCAACCCATTAATGCCTGGTTTCCAAAATGAGATGACACATTTAAAGAAGACACATTCAAAACAGCTTTTAAGGGGAAAAAAACCCTTATCTATGGCTCAATCATACAAAATGTCAGGTCAGAGGACTATAATGACTTCTGACTGGTCTTCAAGTCTATGAATTGGAGTACTTAACCATAACATATTAGAAGAATCAAATGTCTCCTTCAAGACATGTTGTGGCAAACAGCAGTTTTAAGAGCCTTTCCAGTATTCAAAGCCATCCAGAAACACACAAACCCTTCCAATAGGTCATAGCCACTAGAACTCAGCTCTAATTCCATAGCTGTTTACATTTGTTAAATAAACATACAAAAGACTGTCAACCTGGTGCTGAAGGCATAGTTTCAACATTAGAATCTCCTGGTCAACCCTTCCCAAAGCCCAGCGCTGACATTAGGCGAGACAAATGCCAGTGATGTTCACGTTGGAGCGGGAGATGAAATTCACTGGCTTTATAGGAAGCCTCCTTCTTATAACGTGATATCCTACACTATTGTGTCCCTCATTCCTAAACACTCGCGAGGTGGAGTAAGGTATTCAATAACAGCACCTCTTTCCATGCATGTAAATGGCAAAGCAACTTTGGAACAAGAAAAGAAAAAAAAAAAATCAAAGCAGACACTCCCTAAGGGAGAGGGGAAAAAAATAACTCGTCATTCTCCAACAGTAATCCATCTTAAGTACATGCTTTTTATTTCCATAGGAGTGAAGGATTCTGGTGCTCTATCATCATTTTATTTACTTTATCCTAGGAAGTGTCTGATCTGCTTTAAAAACTATGGATCAATTCTGTATTAAAATACCATCACTCTGCCTACTCTTTCAAAGAGTGCTATAAAATATGCTGAAGGGAACACTGGCATGTTCCCCAGGTACCCTGGTTCAAATGAAACCCGTAACAGAGGAGTCTTTTTAGAAAAAGCAACTACCACCTTCCCACTCAGTCCTCCCCAGCCACCTAGCAGTCCATATGACATACTCCTTTTTCCTTTTCTGGTTTTAGTCAAGAATATAAACCAAAACCACATCACAGACTGCATGCTAAAGGTTAAGGAAATTACTGGTGGGATTGAAGAAACAGAAAGTAAAAGATGCTCTATCTTGAAGAACAACATTTGATGTTTTGTTTAGGTCTGTCATCGTACATGAATATAATACTTAAGGGTTGGCACTTAAATTAAGCCTGGAGCCTAGAGTCAGGTCCATTAGCACACAAGCTTCTCTTCTCCCAGACTGATGAAGAGCTAAATGTCTGCATTAGAGCCTATGTTTTTCATCAACAGTTTATTCCTATATTTTCCTCTAGATAGGAAATACTCATAGCCACCCCATTTCACCTGCTGCGGGTTTTTTTAAGCACTGTGAAACATGCTATTCATTTGTTAAAGGGTCAGATTACCCTCACCCAGCACCTATTCAATACAAAAGCCAAAACGCTGTTTAACAAAACCAAACAAGTCAATAAAAAGGAAAGGGGGGGAGGGGGGGGAAGTACTCTAAGAAAAAGGAAACACAAATCCAAGTCATTTGAATAGTGGTTTGACTCAGGTATCGTAACAAAGCATTTCAACAAAACCAACAAGACTTTTACTCACAGTGCTTTTCATCTCAAGAGCCTGAAACAAAGTTCTTACCACTTCTAAAGCTTACATCCACAAATTATATTATTGTACACAAGCTAAGAATATAACCCTCAATTTTAGCAAGCTTTCTGGTATGCCTCAAAAATATATACAATGGGAGACTTTAGAGGAATACCAATGTTTGTTACCAGTGAAGAACAAACCAAACCAAACCCCAAACAGTCCAAACCCTTCCACTGTTTATTGCCAAAACGCAGCTTCCTGCCATCCGAGTTTATATCAAGCCCATGAACACAACGTATCTTTCTTTTTTTCTAAAGCACAAATATACTTACGAAAGGACATTCCCAATGTAGGCATAATATGAACAGCAGTAGGGAGCAGTCCCATCACAGCAGTAAGCTTTGCAGTCATTATCACACTGAGCCAGACAATCTTCTGCTGAATAAAAATAACATGGATGCGGTCAAATGGCAGCACCGACAGAACGCTGTACGGCACAGCTCTAAAGAAAATGCAATCCAACAGTTTTATACAATCACAGGACTTCACTCGAGGTACGACCCGACCCTGTAACCTCATGGCAGCCCGTTCCCACTTACTCTGCATTTCAGTGGGGAGTTCAGAGTTAGGTGCTGCGTGCAGGAGTATTTTGTAGCTGGCTGTATCAGTTATTTCTTATATTTAATAATTTAAAATTAAAACAAGAGCATTTTGAAACCTCAAGACACCATGGATCACCTTTTCTCATTCCAGGAAGGAGGCCAGAGGGGAACTTCAGGCTGTGCTGCCTGTCTCACTCTGCTGAGCTGCAGGAGAGAGGAAAGCTGTCTGGGAACTGGCTACCTCTCCCAGTCCCTGCCCAGCCTCAGTCCCGAGTGTAATTTGGAGCTGCCTGGGGCTCCCTCATCCCTTGCCAGCTGGCAGCAGCTCCCCTTGCTCTGCTCCGGGGCCATGGCCAGCGTGGTACAGAGATGCCCAGCACGGGGGCCAGCGGTGCTCTCTTGCCCCACTGCCAAAGACTGTCCTGCCCAAGCTGGGGCCACAATTGTTTCCAGCAGCAATCCTCTGCCAGACTGCAGAACAACACAAATTGTGAAACAAGAGTAAGAAAGCTCTTCACAATTAAGAAGCATGGAAGAACACATATCCTTTTACTGCTGTGGGAAGCTGTTTTAAAGCTATTTGACCTCTTGTGGTGTTGCAACTCAGGGTTTTCAAAACCGTAAGTCAGGTGCCCCCAGGAAACCATACAGTCTCTGGGTACTACCAATGCATTGCAAAAATGTCCTCAGGGACTCCACGCTTCCCAAATCTTATCCTGGGCTCTCCTCCCACATTGCAAGGATCCCAGCTGCAGCCTGGATGAATCCAAACAGACTCCCTCTCCCGCACACTGTCACCCTTGGTGACCTCTTTGGTCATACACACACACTGCCACAGCAGACATTTGAAAATGAAGATGACAAGCTATGCTTCTGTATTCCTGATATACTGTGACCGCTGTTCCCAAGGCAGCAGATCACACTAAGGAGTTTCCACTCTCCCACTCCTATTTCATCCATGCTGGCCCAACCCTACCTCATCTCAGCTGCTGCGACACTCCCATTCCCCCCCACCTCTGTCTTCAAATTCCCACCTTGCACCAAGGCTCCTTCACACATTGACTGCGTAGTGTATGGCTCCTGCTGCTGCTCCATCCCAAAAACGTAATTTTGCTCATTAGACTTTAGCAGCTCAGCTCTCTGAATCTGCTTATGCTTGGTCTCTGCTTGAAAACAAGCACCAAGAGAAGCTGAAGACTGGAGAGCTCATGCCCCTGGCATCCTAAACCTGTGCAAGTACCGCTGTACTAACGAAATGCGTACGCACAGAAAAGCGAACAACTGACCCATCAAGCTGAAGACTAGCCCTGACAACAAGTGAGCTGAGGCAGCCAGAGGGATGGCAAGCTCCAGAAGGCGAGGGGAGGTTGAAGACTGGCACGGGCCTTGCTGTGAAGGAGCCGCAACGCTGGGCAGTGGCCGAGCCTGCAGGCGGGATTCCCCATGCCACCGCTTGTGCAGGATGCCCCATGACAGCATCTTAGGGCTTTTGCACCGTTACCCATTTTTGGCATGAGAGCTTCTGTCTCTGGCTATGCCCCTAATGCGCCTGAAAAGCAAAACCACCCGACCACATGTGAACGCGGCAGCCGCCCGTGGCTCCCTCTCTTGTCCCACGGTATCGAGGGGTGCAACTCGCCCTGCCCAAGAGAGCGCGGCCGTGACACCTCACGGTGTCTCCCTCGAAGGGCATGGATTTGACCTCCCTGCAGCACGGGAGGGTCCCACAGGCAGCACAGCCTGCTCGAGGGAGCTCTGCTGAGACACCCCGGAGAGCCTCCTCCGACTCCCGGCTGACTGTTCAGTCACCGACAATACAGAAAAGCCCCTGCGTCTGCCCCAAACCGCCGGGCCCTGCTAATCGTGGCGGCTGCTGGCGTGGGGCAGAACGGGGGCCACGCCGCCCTCCCGCTGCCTGCTGCTTCGCGCCTCCCCACCACCCCACGCACCCGCCCGGTCCCGCTGACCTGCCCTAAGGAGAAGGAGGAGGAAAAAAGCAGGAAGCAGCACCCTCCAGTCGGGGCGCCCCTCGGCCCGGCCGCGCCGCCCCGACCTCAGCCTCACTCCCGCCGCGGCTTCTCCAACCGCCCCCCGTCCTTACCTGGGGCGGGCGGGCGCCGCCCCGTCGTTCCGAAAGCCCGGGGCTCCCGCTGCGGGACCCGGCCCAGAGCCCTCCGCCCGCGGGGCCGCCGCAACCGGCTGCTCGGAGCCCCGGCCCGGCGCCCTCCGGGCCGCCCCAGCCGGCCGCTCGGAGCCCCGGGCCGCCCCAGCCGGCCGCTCGGAGCCCCGGCCCGATACCTCCTGCCCAGCAGCCGCTCCGAGAAAACAGGAAGTGAAGACGGCGGCCGCCGGGGGCCAAAACTCCTCTGGCCCCGCCCCGCGCAGGCGCCGCGCGGCCGCTCCCCGCCCCGCCCTGCCCCGGTCGCACCCCTGCGGCGCGCCCGCGGTCT
>JAAGNO010013655.1:23068-44760 GCA_033439905.1 Ceryle rudis | reverse complement strand
CTCCCTGGGCAACCTGTTCCAGTGTTCTACCACCCTCATGGTAAAGAACTTCCTCCTTACATCCAATCTAAATCCACACCTTTCGAATTTAAAACCATTACCCCTCGTCCTTTCACTCCAGGCCTTTGTAAACAGGCCCTCTCCATTCTTTTTATAAGCCCCCTTCAGGTACTGGAAGGTGGCTGTTGGGTCTCCCCAGAGCCTTCTCTTCTCCAGGCTGAACAATCCCATCTCCCTCAGCCTGTCCTCATAGGAGAGGTGTTCCACCCCCTGATCATGCTTGTGGCCCTCCTCTGGACCCCCTCCATCAGGTCGATGTCCTTCCTGTGCTGAGGGCTCCGGAGCTGGATGCAGTATTCTAGGTGAGTCTTGACTTGAAACAAAGCCTTCCTTGAAGGGGAAAATATGTGAAGGCGCTCTCCTCAGAGAAGAGAGAGGACTGCACTCTTACTTTGTTACACAGCAGCCATACTTGGCCAGCACTCTGTGCTTTTGCCCTCAAGCAGAGTACATCAGCAGGAGGCAAATATTTCAGGCTTTTTGACTGTCAATTTCTTTATCAAGGTGTAGGTTTCTAAAACCCTTTTCAAGGAGAGCAACTCAGTTACTGCTTACAAACATAGAATATATCAAGTATCCATCTATTCACATATAATGTGTATAAAATAAACTACAAGCAGGATACCATGTAGTCATATTTAATTTCTGTATCCTGTTTTTAGAATGCTTGTGTTGTGATGTAGAGATACTGACATAGTTATCTGTACACAGAGCAGGTGAAAGCATTTACATGTATTGCATGTAAACAGGAAAGAAAGAGATGGATTTTTTTTCACTCATCCTTTATTCCACTTCACGAAACTAAGCCTAATTATCACAAGCTTACATTTTTTCTAAACTTCTTGTTGCTACATGTGAACAATTCTTCAGTCATCTGCAGTTGAAGTTTACTGTCAAACTGCTGATACATCAGGTCCACTTTCCATCATCTCTGTGTGATGGACTGTACTAGTTAATAAGTGCTTTTTAGCTCAGCAAATGTATGCACAGGTGTGTGCATACATGCACGCTCCAGCAGTTTCCATTTGCCATTAACTGTGTTGGAAAAGCTTTGTCATAGTTCTCTGAGTAGAATAAGAAAATCACAAGCAGATCACCCCTTTTCCTTTAGATGAGGGTGCTGGGGAAGGGCCATGGGAAGGTGTACTGTGTGTTTGGTGTTTCAACATGTTCCAAATTTAGCTCTTTCTTCATACCCTTTTTTTCTGAACCAGCCAGAGACATGCAATTAGTCTTCTTGTGCTTAACAGCAATTACTATTCTAGGGGGCTGTGTTAAATGAGTTGCTCTCTTGGCTGAATCTGAACATGGATAATGGTCTGTGTAGTGAGCCTTGGCAATGTCAGTCACACCATTGATCACTTGGGTTTTTTTAATATGCAGCCCAGAGAGTGATGTAATACTATGATAAACTGGTGTCATGAAGACAATAGTCTTCCATTCAGTAGTGGATACACATGCATACATGTAGAAGAACAAAAAAGTATTCCATCTCTCTCCCTCTTTTCCCCACCTGTCTTCCCTGTGCTTCTCCCACATCATCCCATGTAATTATTCCCCTAAAATACTCAGAGCAATGTAAAGCACATAAGAATAATAAACAGTAAGCAATGTAGTATCTTTCTTGTGCTCTGTCACAGATAAAAGTTCTTTACTATGCTGTTATGTCCTCCCTTAGGACTAGTGGCTCTTCTGAGTTTCTAAGAAAAAATATGAGACTGAAAAGCCTCTTACCTGTAAACTTAGTAAACATCTAGAGAAGTCTGTTAGCAGCCTAATGAAATTGCAGAAAGCAGCAGAATGGAGACCCTTAGTGTCATCGGCATAACGTGCTGAGGCTGACAGCACAAGAGGATTTCTGCAGGAATTAAATGTACAGCTTAAAAGGCATGATGAGTTGCTTTTAAAATAACCAAGCCATAAAATTGTGAGGCATGAGGTTACAAAATGGTGGAGAAAAGAACAGATTGGACAAATTCCTCATGTTGTGATTCTTCATTTTGTGGTCCATGCTTCAACCTGACTTCGGTTTACAAAGTTATGGTAGGTAGTTTAGTCTGTGGATATGCTTTAGAAGTCAGTTTAGCCCCTACACTTCTTACAGTACTTGAAACCTGACATTCTGACTGCTTCATCTTGTGATGTCATCTCTTACATCTCTTTCTTATTAATTTCATAAAATTTACATTAACACTGTCCAAACTGCATTAGAAGAGGTAGTACAGCAGAGGTTTCACTTGATTTATACAGACAAAAAGTGGTATCTGATAATGCAAAGTTTTTTCTAAGTGGAAGTATTTCATAAAGTAATAATACAGATTATTTTGGAGGTTTGTGGTTTTTTGCTTAATATATTACATAAGGGAATAAGTTCTTTGGATGTTTTGGTAAAATAACATTAAATGAAATATTTGATGTATTCATAATGGAAGATTATCTATTTTATCATCACGTACATTGAGTCATTATATGGGATCAGGGTACTTCTGAAACTTGGTAAGAAATTAGGTGTCATGATTTGGTATTTTGGATATGTGGCCATTTTTTATGATCTTGCCAGGACAAAACACAATATCAGGTGCACAAATAGGCACTGGGGCTGGTGTGTGGTCTTACGAGAGATCGGGCAGAACCCCCTTGCTTTCTAACGCTCCTCACCTCAGTGGGAGGCTGGGTGCGGCTGGATTCTGCCTTCCCTCCACTGGTGCAAGCCACACAGCAGCTGCACCCCTTTGTTGTCCGGCAGGACCCGTGAAAAGGTTTAAAGGTGATCCCAAATGGTGAAATTAAGACACAAATGAGGTCCAGTGTCACGTACACAACAAACTTTTATTAGAGTAACACAACAAAGTCCCTAGAGTGGAGAGGACAGGGAGGAAAACAGAGACAGAAAAAAGGAGAAAGCAGAAATACAGAGGAGAGCAAGCGTTAGAATAATTACCACCACGGTCCAGCGATGTTGTTGGTAGGGAAGTGCTTCTTCTCTGCACCTATAGCGTCCCAGATTTTTATACAGTTCTTGCCCACTTCACCTCTGCTTTCTTCCCTGTACAGGTCAGAAACACCTATCTTTTCCATGCTCCTCTGAGATAGGAGGGAGGGAAAATATGGTGCCAAGGCTACGTCCTGCGCATTGTTGCAAAAGAGGAGGTTGAGACAACTGGCGCCCCAGGATTAATTTATTGCAGAGGAGGTTCAGTCCTAGGAGGCAGTTGAGACTGGCACTCTTTATCTTTTCCTGCTAAGTCGCTGGTTTTCAAAGCCTGGTTATCACTGGGCATTCTGCTCCCAGCATCAGCTATAGACCTCCTTTGTTTCCAGTCTCAATATGTCCCACACTAAACTCCCCAGTTCTCAGGTCGGGGGGGAGTAAAACGGTTTGGTGGGTTGCTGAGACATCTCTTTAGTCCATCCACAAATCTTGTTTAACTCTTAGATGTCTCAAGACAGATAACAGATATCCTGAGTGCCTAAGTACAGCACTTATCTCTTGGATTGTTCGAGACAAGCACTAGACAACTTGAATGTCACATTAGGAAAGGGAATTTAAGAGATAGTTAGAGAGTTCATAACTGTACAAACACATCTGTGCATAACAAGGAACTCTGAAGTCAGAAAATACCAGTTGTCAGTGTATTTGTTTGCTTTATAAATCTCTGATTTTTCCCCTCTGCTTCCCCTTCCTTGCTCTCCTTGCTCTTTTTGGCTTAGCTGCTTTTTCAAAATATTTCTAAGGAAAGTGTATCAGCATGTATTTTACTGATGGGTATAAACTACAGCTTGATTTAAACTCTTGTACATATTGGAAATGTACTGCACAACTTAATAATGCATTACTCTTCTGCCTTTGTGCTTGCAGCACTTTACTATTTATAGTTTCATGGTCAAGTTTAGCTAAGACCTTGTATTTGCTTTTCTATGTTAATAGTAGTTAGAAAAGACAAGACCTAACAATGATCTCTGTTGTGCACCATCGTATTTCAGTTGGCTTAGTCTCCTCCTTAGTCAGGAGAATATTGCTTAGGGGAGTATGTTCTCTTCAGCTTAAGTGCTGTATTACATTTAACTCCTCTTTTACCACATTTCTTTAGTACTGGTTTTTTATGCGTCTCCACCTTTTCCTGCTACAAGTGTTTTGTGTGCAGCTGAAACACGTTTATGATGATAGTAGGCTTCAGGTGCTTGCTGCTCCTTCTACCAAATAATTGGGTGCTGTTCCTTCATGTTACAAGAGTGGTCAAGTACTCTGCTGCCACTTAGACTTACAGTGGACTGTGAAAGTGCACTTGTCCACCATGGACAAAAAGCAGGTAGTTCTACTGTCAATAGAGAGATGCACGATTGTGCCAGCAGCAGAAATGTAAACCTGTTACTTGCATTGAGAAATGTTTTGCTAGAGCTGTTAAAAAATAACCTCATCATCTATCCAGGTGTCCTTGGATGTTCCCTTCTTCAGGTTGTTTACTATTTCTTTTCAAATCTCTCCAGTACTTGGAGGGCTCGCAGCTAAGTGGTGCTTCTGGTATTCTCTCACTGTTTGTGCTAGAGAATTAAACATTGCAGGGCAAGGGATGAAGCACAAAAATTGTGAGCACTGTACAAGTATTTTTTGTGCATGGTACACATGAATCACCACTGCTTCCCAGTTGCATCTGCTTGGAGTGCTCTAATAACCCATTAACTGTGGCTTACCCCACACTGCTGATTCTGGTAATAGATTATCTCCTCAGTGGGGTAAGTGTAACTGTTTGTGCTGGTGACTCTCAACTGTGGTTCTGTAAGCATTATGGACATGAGAATGGCTCAGGTGCCTCATAAAGTTCACTTGTCTTTTTCAAGACCATAAAGAAGGAGAGAGGAAGGAGAGGAAGAGCTTGCCTCCAATTGCAGCCAAACAGAAAGTGCTGGTTTGCTTGATTCAGATGGTGGAGAAGGACTTAATGTAGCTATAAACCTTCACAGTTTGTGGAGAAGTCTTATCATTTGGGAGAGATTTGGTTAGATACTGCTGCCTTATTGAAGAGTTTTATGAGTTAACCTTATTACCAGAAGCAGCAGTATGTGAATGGTGGTGGTAACTGATAGAACTGATATGCTGCTGGAGATGGAAATCACTGCTCAGCTGGACTTCCCTGCTGAAGATCTCTAAGGAAGGACAGATGTGTCCCCAGTCTGTTAGTAACTGTTTTATTAAGGAAAACAAATGGCTCTGGAGTTGAGTTGCAGTTCCTTTCACAGGCTAATCTAATAATATTATGTAAGTCTCTTTGTGCCGGATTAGTATAATTTAAGAAGGAAAGTAGTCAAAGAAATAGTAAAAGCAGTTAGAACTTAATATGTCACATTTCCAGAGTTGAGTACCAAGTTTTAAAAACAGCAAAAGAAGTGCCTAAGTGTCATAAATGTACCAAGGCATCTTACTATTCTGATGTCAACATAATGTCTTTTCCCAATTCTTATCCCCTGCTCCCATTACTTTGCTTTTTGAATGCAGTCCTCAGAAGATCACATGAAGAATTCCCCCATGGTTGTTCTATTCTGGCAATAAATACTATAAAATTGATCCTTGGGGGTTATTTGAGCATCTCTGTGTGAAGCTTGGAACTCTTTCAGAGGGTGCTTGAGGCAAGAGTTTCACTCTTTGCGGAAGTAGCTAGCTGTGAAAAACTGGTGCAGAAGGCTGGGAATGAAGAAGAATACAGGGTGTCTGCCTCCCCTAATCACTCTGATGTTCCTTCTGAAAAAAAAACAATAAACCTACTTTTTTTTTCCTTTTGATTCTATACCATCCACCTCTGTAGTTAAAACTGTCCATAGTTCATGCTAATTAGTATTTTTTTTTTGTGACCCTGCTAAGCCAGGATCAATAAATGGTTGAGTACAGGCAATTTATTGGTGATTCTATCACCTCTCTGCATAACTTTTGCATTTTAAAGGGCAGCATGTCAACCTATGATGTAAAAAAGATAGTGAAATGTATGATTAGGTAATAGGATAAGTAATTGTTCAGAAGCAAATCTGAAAAATCATTGGATGTGGAGATACTATGCCAAGTGTCCTTAAAAGAGTGGATTTAGGATAGTAATTAACTGCTGGCTGCATAAGAATTACAAGATCACAAAACAAATTACTGTTATTAGCCTGGAGTATTTGTTCTCATGACAAGCTGTCATCCTGCTTTGCTGTTTCACCTGGTTCTGCCACATGGAAAAAAACATGTATGTCAGATTAAGTGTGAGTTTGTAACAGACTTCTGTAATAATTTTTTCATTGTAATTGTCTCCTAAAATGGCAGTCATTTTTTGACCCCACCCACTTTAAATCAAACCCGCAAAAGCAAAGGAACTTAAAAAACTGAAGGGCTTTTCTGATTTTGAAGACACTATATGAATGAATGCTTGATGCAGGATCTGTGGAAGAATATTATTAGATATAAATGTCTTAGCCCATAAAGAGCTGATTTAAAACAGCTTGTTGCTGCAGTTCTATGGGTTAAGGCCCAGTAATTGCCCTTTGATTTACGCCTGTCCTCTGGTTCAAAACCAGGAGTTTAGAGAGAGTTGTAAAATGGTGTGGCTTAGAGATCCCAGGCGTGAAATAGCCCCTTTGATTGCAGCTTAAGAGCGATCTGCACGTACAGGATTTAATAACAAACAACTAATTGTGGGGTTATGTGCTGAATACCACAACAGCAACAATAAGGTTATTTGGTATATAGCTGGCACTTATTCTAGATACCTGTTAGTTGATAACTTTCAGTCTTGATCAACGTCAAAGATTTCTGGAGCCCAGCTTTCTAACAAACTGTAGATGGGATCAATCTATAAAGTTACAATGGTTTTAAAAATGTATCGGGCTCCTGGTAACACTTCTATATTGAATTGTGATAGATCAGGACATCTTTCAAACAAGCAGTTGTAGTTTGAGAAAAAAAGTCTGCAAAAATAAAGCTACATAGCTCAGAAGAGGAAGAGAGAGGTGATCTACTTTCCTTACCTGGTCTCCTTTATTTCCGTAGGTCAGTCACATATTCCCCCTTGGAATATGGGGGCTTCATTCTACTCTTTGTCTTCCAGCTCAAGGGGCTGGGCACTCAGAGAACAACTGGTATTACTATTAAAGATGGAGGCAAACAAGACATTCAGTACCTCAGCCTTTTTCTCATCTCTGGTCAGTGTTCTCCCCTGCACCCAGTAGAAGATAGAGATTCTCTGCAGTCCTCCTTTTGCTGGTAGTATATTTATAGCAACATTTTTAATTGCCTTTTATGGCAATAGCCAGATTAAATTCTAGCTGGGCTTTCACCCTTCTAATTTTTTCCCTGTGTAACCTCACGACATCCTTGTAGTCCTCCCGAGTCTTCCATAGGCCACAGAATTTCCTTTTTCTCCTGAGTTCCAGCCAACACTCTCCGTTCAGCCAGGCTGGTCTTCTTCCCCATTGGCTCATCTTACGGCACACTGGGACAGCCTGCTCCTGTGCCTTAAAGATTTCCTTCTTGAGGAGTGTCCAGCCTTCCTGGACTCCTTTGCCCTTCAGGACTGCCTTCCAAGAGACTCTATCAGCAGGTCAAAGTCTGCTCTCTGGAAGTCCAAGGTGACAGTTCTACTGACCCCCCTCCTTACTTGTCTGAGAATTGAAAACTGTCATTTTGTGATTGCTATTCTCAAGACAGCCTCCAACCTTCATACCACCCACAAGTCCTCTCTGTTCATAAATAGTAGGTCCAGTGGAGCACCTTCCCTCGTTGGCTCAGTCACCAGCTATGTCAGGCAGTTCTCTTTCACACACTCCAGGAACCTCCTGGACTGTGTCCACTGTATTGTATTTCCAGCAGGAATCTGATAGGTTGAAGTTCCCCTGAGAACAAGGGGTAGGAGTTGTAAGAATTTTCCCAGCTGCTTACAAAATATTTTGTCTAATTTGTTGTCCTGGTTAGGCATTCTGTAATAGAATCCCACCATGATATCTGCCTTGTTGGCCTTCTACTTGATTCTTGCCCATAAACACTCAACCCCATCTTCACCATCATTAAGCTCTAAACATTCAAAACACCACCACCTCTCCTTCTTTGCCTGTCCTTTCTGAAGAGTTTATAGCCATCTGGTGCAGCACTCCAGTTGTGTGAGTCACCCCACCATGTTTCCATGATGGCAGCTGTGTCATGGGTTTCCAGCTGCACAAGGGGTTCCAGCTCCTCCTATTCATTGCCCATGCTGCATGCATTGGTATTGATGCACTTCAACTGGGCTGTTGATCCTGTAACCTTTTTGGAGGGAGAAGCCTTAATTACTATGTGACCATTCTCAGCACACAGTCCCTCAAGCACTGGTGTGAGGATATGCTGTGGTCTAAAGCACAGTCCTATCTGCTGCAGTTTGTAACAATAATGTGTTGGTCCCTTTCTGGTGAACCTGGCCCTTAGCAACATTTTGCAGAATTATGAAGGAGCCAAGAATTTAAGGCAGTGATTTTTTTCATGCAACCTAAAATCATCTCACATGTCCATAAACTGATTTCATGACAAAATGGAGAATGGATCCCAAATAGTGATCATGACACTGAAATAACACCAAATCTCAAAACTTATAAGACACTTGACTGCTTTTCTTGTATTTTACTTATTTTACTGCCTGTGGTTGCATTCAAAGGCTTCCCAGCTGGTAGTGGCTACTCTAGACTCCCTTTCTAGCAGTTCATGGGAGAGGTTTCATCTCTTTTGTGTCTTCTGCAAGTGACAGTCATTTATCCTTGCCCAATGACATGTTCAAGACAGTTTGTCACTTGGGGTTCTGTATGGGGTCAGCACAGTAATGGTGGCTGTGGTGACCCAGCAGCATAAAGTATTCTCAGCCGATTAGCCTTCTAAATGCAAAAAAAATCATGAGTGTGATTTTCCTTTACAGCATTTGATCATTTATTTCCTAACACTGTTGCTGATCAGTTTTCATCTTCTATTTTCTTTTTGTCCTGCATTCATTAGTTGCTTAATTAGTTTGTTGCATATTTGGCACAGATTCATCTTCCAATAATAAAGTAATATTGTGCATTGAGTTCATGCATGAGATGTATAGCTTTGAGTGATTATTACTTGGTACTTCATCATCATGTGCTGTCTTTTTTGTGGGTGATGCACCTTCATAGAGATTTGTCAGTTGTAATTAACTAACCACTAATACAGGTTAGCTCCTCTTCTAGGAACTGGGTGGAATTACACATGTCTACATGTTATGTTACTGTGTAGATAGGCAAGCCTACTAGGCTTAGCTTTGATTAGTTGGTGGTTTCAGTCTATTTCAGGGGACACTACTTGTCAGTCAGTTAACAGGGTAGGCTAACTTCAGAAAATTTTCTCATTGATATCATTCTGTAATTCTGCAAATTCTTTGTACAGTGAAATAAGCCGTCAGAATTGCTAGAGAATCCTCAGCAAGAGATTAAGAAAACTTCAAAGAAAAACTCAGCAGTATTAGAAATCATGTTCTTGCTTTAACTCAGCATTAGATTCCTTTCTGATCTGAACTACTGTGTACATCTGACAGCAGCAGGTTTATATGTCAGTGATAATGGGCTCGAGTCAGCAGCTTCCTGGAGTTTCTTCTGGTTCATAACTCAGGTTTTTGTTTCTTGCTGCCTCAGTGCTTTTCTCACCTTCAAACTCTTCTTGCTTAACAAGATGATACAGTAATTGTAATTCATGATATTACTGGATTTAGTCAGTGCTTTGAAAACTAAAAACCAAAGCAATGTCCTGAAAAACAGTATTATTTTTAAAACTTTAAAAAAAACCCTTGAGGATAGAATGAAGTGAATATTGACAGACAGTACAGATTGGAAGAAACTAAGGACTGCCTCTCTTGTAAAACAAAAACAAAAACAAAAAAACAAACAAACAAACAAAAAAGGCAACATGAGCATGGAAGGAGAAGTCCAGAAGCAATTTCTTTTCCCCAGTAATCCCCCAATGCCCATGTTTGTCAAAAAAACAATGGTCTACGCCTGTGTTATCTTCTACTTAAGGGTATGCTGAAATGTGTATGTATGTACATTTGTGTGATGTAAAAGCAGTACCCTAACTTACCTTTTCTGGCTCCTCTAGGGTTTTTTTTCAGGTATTATTCTAGATTGCATAAAAAGCAGTCATGTACTTTAATGAGTTGATAATTCAGAGGTACAGCTGTTTCCACCACTGCAGTAAATAGAGGTTAATCTTAACTCTAAACTTCCTTGAACCAAACACTCTTTTTCACTCTTTCCTCCTTTGTTTTCTCTTGTCAGTGGGCAGTTTGCTGTAGTGAAGAAATGCCGTGAGAAAAGCAGCGGTCATCAATTTGCAGCTAAATTTATCAAGAAACGGAGAACAAAATCCAGCCGGCGTGGAGTAAGCCGCGAAGATATTGAGCGAGAAGTCAGCATACTAAAAGAGATTCGACATCCTAATGTGATCATGCTGCATGATGTTTACGAGAACAAAACAGATGTCATTCTTATTCTGGAACTGTAAGTAGCTCTAGGAACCCAGGGCGGAGCAACAGAATATCTGTTTCTTTGTTTTATAGTCAGTTTCTCCGAGAATGGCAGTGATTTAATATATGTACCTTACCACTCCCAAAAAAGATAGATAATAGCATAAGGATTCTTTATTTTTAAGTCAGAACTTTAGCTTCTTATTTCTACACAAAGTTTTCACTGTAAATGCACTACAAAGTTTAAAAAACAAACAGCATATTTAGGACTTTTTTTCTGATTTATTTATTGTTGATGTTGTGGATCCAGGAGAATCTAGGTGAACTAATTTGCAGGTAAGAGCAGAGGGAAATAGAGATTCAAAGTGGAGATAGTTTAGCAAATTTTACTGTGTCTAATGTTGATACAAACTGTCATCGCTAAATGCCTGTTCTCTTTTTTTTAACCCATGTAGCAGAGAACAGGATTTTCCCAGTTCTGTCCTGTTGAAATGTAAACAACTTTCATATCCGTGGTTTAGTTCTCATTTTTCATCCAAGGTTATTGCTAATGGATTGAGGTAAATATGTTGGCAGAGAATACTTCTGCATTATTTCAAGTCTGGCTTCAAGTTCCTCAAAACTTGAAAGTTCAGAAGTTAAGCATTATTCACCCATTACATTTTGCCAGTGTCTGCTGGTGGGACATGCATGTCTTTACTTAGTTTGCACATCTGACACTGTATTAATGCTATACTTGCTCAGTATCAGATAAATGTGCTTTAGAGTAAGTATTTTCTGCAAGCAAATGGTTTGGTACCAGAATCTTGGGCAACACTCGTGCCTTTTCCTTGTCAATTTGTGTGATTTTTCTTACATAGGTTATGTCTTCCTGTTTACTAGCTTTCATAAATTATATTTCCACTTAACCATACAAGGATACTTCAGTGTTGCATGCCCACATGTGTTACAGATGTGTAGATTTACAGTATAGATTTAAAAGAAAAATGGGAAGTAACGTTTGGAGTTTCATCTTTTTTATGGCATATGCATGCATAGTACTGCTTCGTCATGTTAGATCATAGTTTTTCACTTCAAGTCCATCATGTGATGGTTTACTTTAATTCTTGTTGTAGTCTGGGTTGGTTTTTTTAGTTCCAGAAGTATACACTTGCATCACTTTGTCAACTGTGGATAACTTAAGCAAGTATTTTTTTAAAATAGCTAAATTAACATCCTGTATGAAGTAAAACGTCCTTATATTCCTGTCAGAATATCTACTAGTCCTGGTTTTTGTTCAGAAGTCTTTAAACATGTCTTGAATACACAGCAAATGTAGTGTGATGCTTCTTCCTCTCTTCACGTGATACTATCTCTCACATTTTTTCTGTATAACCTTTCTGTCAGTAAATTGCTACTTCTGCAGTGCTTGCTTTCTGCTCTGTAATCTGTCCAGATGAAATCAGGCCAGTGCCTGGACTTGACAGCTCTGAGGAAGACTCCGTATTCATGGACAATGGTAGGAGGAACCAGGCCATTCTGCCACCCACTGCCAGCCATTGGGATAGGAGCTCTTCTGGCAGCAAGGTTGCTGCGTGTGTCTGTCTGTGTGTATCCACTAATGTTCACTGAATAGAAGCGGATTTGCTTCTCACAATGTGTGTTAATATTTTGTGATCTTGACAGTGTGAAGCTCAGCAAACTATCTGCATTGCAGTTTAGCTTATTGTTTTACCTAGATAACATACAGCTTCAGTTGAAGACTTTTTATTTTACTTTTCCAAACTCCTATGTGAGTCTATCAGATTAAAGCGGTGCTATTTGGAGTATCACAAAGGTAATGCATTTATTTAGCTAGAGGGTTGAAGAGGAAAAAGACGACATGCTAGTGATCCCTATTGAAACTGAATATACTAATTGCTGTAAAGTTTTGTAATTCTCAACATCAGTGTGACATTATATAAAGCTATTGAAAAGGCAATAGATTGCTTGTTTTGATTGCTTGCTTAGACAAATATGTTACCCCTTTCTTCTAATGTTCTAATTTTACCTAGGGAACTGCTCCCCTGATGTGCTTTGTTCTTACAGAACAATTTCAAACAAACAGAAATAAAACAAAAGCTCATTAAATAACTTATTTTGCTGTCCTCAGAATCCATACTAAGTGACCATTTTCCCTTCTGATTAAAACATAGCATTTTCCCTGGGACTTGTGTTCTTCTATGGCTACAAGATGAGACAGTATACCACATACAGACAGGATTTTGTGTAACTTAATTTTTCTAGAATTTAGAGAGATAATAAAACTCAACATTCCAACTATGTATGAGAAATCCATAGGAAAACAAAGACTCAGAAGGAACAGTGATTTCACATTAGTAAGGAAGTGTAGAAACACAAGAAGCAGTAAAGAAAGTATCTCTGGTTTCTGGTAGAAGCTACAGCCCACAGACATCAAGCCACCATGGCTGCCCTTTCAGTGGCTGCCAGATGTTAGTGTGCAGAGTCTCAGGGCAACAGTGTCTGCTGCCTATTCAGTCTTGATTTTTGTATCCTGGTTCAGCAAGATTTTTGGCATTTCATGCAGGCTCCTAAACATTTTTTCTGTGTTATCAATCAGCTGTTTCTCTGAAGCAACTGACTGTTATTTCCCTCACAGCAAATATTACGTCATCCAACAAAGTAGTCAAGGTGGTGATTTTTATGTAGAAGTATATAGGCAGTTAGTTAAGTATTGTAGTGGCAAGGTCTTCAAAACACTGAATGCAAAACAGACCTGCATAGCAAAAACTAGATTCACATATGTGTTTGGATGTTTTTCCCTCAACTACCTTATGAAACTGAAACTTATGAAACTACACTTAGGAAACTGACCTACAAGAAGAAAATTTACAAGACATTTAATTTCTGAAACTACTAAAAGCAAATGCTTCCATAAAGGATTCATTGGTCATACAAGCATGAGATTTCCTTTAAGAGCCTTACTTTATGATAGTCTTTTGGTATATTTAGAGGAGGTGGGCATATTTTCATATTTCTACATGTTACTTAGTGGCAAATGTGTCCTTGATTTGGAAACAACCTTTGGATTCCTATTCTGTGGACTTTTCCATCGTCTTGTAAAGAATGTTGTGCATATTACATATGAACTGGAAGACACTGTATCTTCCATATTTAACTTAAAACTGTAATAGTATCCTGGTTTGAGTTGAAACTGGACCAGTTCTCTGTTCAGTGATTTTACTTCTCAGTTGTCTCTTTTGGCTGCACTTCGTAAAGTTAACAGCATATTCTTGCAGACAGTATCTGCTTCTAGAAGTGATAACACCTGATCTTTAGAGTTACTACCAAGGAGTGCAGAAAGGCTCTCTTGCTTAAACGTGCTTCTATGCATACCAAGGTCACTGCTAAATCTTGTGTGCCATGTTGGGTCAGAAGTAAGTAAAAAAGTCTCACTTGCAGGGAGGATCAGACAAGACAAGTGACCCTAGACTAGCCAACAAGTTATTCCATCCCCTGTATGTCATATTCAGTGTAAAGCTGAGGGATCATGAGGGTCAAGGTTTTTTTCTTCAATGGCCAGTATCCATGGAGGACTCTGTCCATTCTTCCACTTTTAAACCTAAATCAGTGTGTTCCTGAATCCAGTTCCCAAATCCAGTTCCTATCTGCCATTTAGTCCAGTCTGAGAATTCCTCTTTGCCTGCCCTGCAGTGTCTGTGGTGGCATGACCATCATTGGAGGTGTTCAATATTAGTTTTGTATATATTTGTGTATAGTTCATTATTTTCTTACTATTATATTTTCTTCTTACTGTTATTATTTCATTAAAGCAGTTTGAGGTTTTTTTCCAATTCATAAGTGTCTTTCCCTTGTTCCCTTTCTCTTCCCCTTCAGGGACGGTAGAGGGGTTAATAGAGAGCATTTATCATTAATTTAGTGGCCAGCGCAGCCTCAACCCTTGACGAATAGCTGTCTTTTTTGTTTTTCTCCTATCAGACAAATAATTTGTTAGAATTTTGTAGTACTTTTTTCTATCCAACTATACTAACTATTCTCTGTAATATGTTAGCAATACTAAGCTATTACCACTGGGCTCTGCTGAAGCCATCATTTTGTCAGACTTTGCAGACTAGAAAGAAAACACAGATGCTTCTGATGTGCAGTGGTAATTATTTTCTTTCCTCAAGCACGGTTCCCCTTTTGCTGGCCTTGGATGCATAATCTGTCTCTTCTATTTTGTTTCTCCTTACACTTTATTACATCTTCATTTAGGCTGCAGAGCTACAAAATCTACTAATGTATGGTGCTTTGCAGAGCCTTGATTATGGTTCTTCGGTGTAACTGCAAAGAATAAACACCTTTATCCTAAATTATATATTATATTCCTTAGAATGTTCAAATGTAATGGAGGTGGTCTTGCCTTTTAAATAGCTTGGTAGCAACAGCTGACTTTTTCCTGACTGGAAAGGTATGGATGGATTTAGCTATTCATACTTCCCTCTGCAAAAAAAACCCAACCAACCAAACAAAAAAAACCTCAATTTTTGCATTAGAAATCATAATTGAAGACCATTTGGTCTCATAACATGGTTCTGAGTGACAAATACCTGTTTTCAACTTCAAAAAAAAGGAGAAGATAGCTTTTTCAAAATTTTGAAAGCTAAGAAAGAGAGAAATGACATTAACTTACAAGTGACTGTGCATTGCATACTAGGGTTTATGTTTCGGGTTTTTTCAAAGTTAGTTCCTCTGTATTTTGAAATTTCGTTCTGTGTGTCCCAGTGTCTGAGAGAGAGTTGCCATCTTACTGGTACCTTCATAATATAAACCAGTACAGAACAGAGTAAAGAGAGGATGATATGTCCATGTGTAAAAAATCTGATATCACAAGTTGTTCACTGAAGAGTAAATAATGATGAACTCTTTAAATTCATGTTCTGTCTTATTGGGGAGTTAATTTAAATTGTTAAATTTATAATAGTTTGGCTTCCAGAGAAGCCTGAAGTCTGCCCAGAGTTTCTGTCATTTTTAGTTGTCTTTTGATAGAAAGAGCTAAGTCATAAGAAAGTTTTTCTTGGGTGGCCTTGTACTGGATTTTGAGCAGAGGATTGAATCTTTGGTGCTGACTGGGATGTAACAGCAGGTAAGCCAAATCCACCACACTAATTTGTAGATGCCATGCCACCTTTTGGCTACAAAATCCTGGATTGCAGGCGCAGAGAGAGATGCACAGAGGACCTACAAACAGGAAAGAATGAAGGCTTGACAGGCTTTCTGAAAAGAAAGGAGCTAGAGCCAGTGTGACTCTTCAATGCACTAAGTGCATTTCAGAGGAGGAGCGCTTGCCTTCTGGGCTCTGCAGTCCCTGAGCAAAATGCATGACACTCATGTATTGTAGAAACACAAATATTTTTTCTTCATACATTAAATCTGAAAGCCTTAGGTGGGATCAAAATACTAAAGCACTCCACTGGGACAAAGTGTTGGTAACCATGTGCATTATCCAGACTCTGGGCACTGAGGGAACTTCCTTGATGAAAGCCTAAATACCAGCCATGTTGGGGTGCAGGGAAGATTCACAAGAGTGTTCAAGTCGCCCTCTTTGTGGGACTTAACTGCTTAAATCTTAGTCCAGGCTTTGGTTTCTGTGTTCTCTGGCTAGCCATTCTGAGGCCAGTGTTTCTTCTTCAATGTAATTGAAGAATTTAGGCACACTAAAGAGAGGATTTCATGACAGTTTATGTCTCTAGCAGAAGCTGGACAAATGAGAATGACGAAGTGTAGTGAGGCTGTAAAATGCCTAGATTTTTCTGATAGCTAGATAAAGAAAAATCTGTTCTAGATTCTAGATCTAGGTGGGTAACATAACAAGCTAGCAGCCCCATTCTGCTCTTTCAAAATATTTGGTACACTTTGTATTTCTGAGGAGTGGGTCAGTTACTGCACAATTCATAAAGGCGGTGAAATGAAGTGGATGTAAAACTCCTTAACCTTAATAAAGCAGAAGTAGAAATATTTCAGTCTAGACTTGGGCTGACAACTTCTCTTTTGAAATAATGCAAGAAGTCATACAAGAGACATTTGACCACAGAATCCTTAGGGATAACATTTCTTTTGCAAGCTGACAGAAGAAACTTGCATTAGAGAGGAATTCACATAATTTATCAAACTGAATCTGCTTTAAAAAATAATAAAGCTCTGGAATTCTTCTTTAACTTTAGTAGTTTATGTTGTTCTGAACTCTGAGCAAAGCAAACCTTGTAATCTTCAATTTACTAGCTTAAGTTTCTTCAAACAAGAAGTTTGGGCTTAGGTTTGGGGTTGGTTTGTGGTTTTTTTTGATTTCATCAGAAAACCTTAGATAATGATTAATTTTCATTTAGATGCTATTACAATATGAGCAATGTGATCAACATCACATGTGACTTAGTCATTAGGAGGTGACTTTGAAGGTTAATTGGTTATAAGTTCCCTGTGTACGGTCCCATAATGACTTCCACTGAGATCTGGTGATCAGTTCTATTTCGTAGTTAAGAAAGCCTGGCCACTTGCAAAAGCACTATCCAGAAATCCTTTTTCCACAGGTATGATATATTTTCTTTCCCAGAGGAAGATAGATGGGTTGCAAACACATCTGTCAGCCTTCCTTTGGGAAGGCTGGGAAGTGCTTTTTACAAGAAAGAATGCAATTGACCCCAAGCTTTATTTTACCTGTATCTGTTCAGGAAAGGTAGCGCCTCTGCCTAGAAATATCAGGGAAGCAACACATACCAGCTTTGCTCTTAGTGAAAGTGTTTATAGAAAATATTTCTAAAAGCATGCACTCTGCTACTTTAAAACAGTGTAAAATGTAGTCATATTATAACAGTGAAAATACTCAGCCTTTATGGCTTTTTGTGTTATAACATGGTCAATAATGCAGCATGTCCTTTAGTAATTAAGATGTAACCTACATCAATCAGAAATTCTTATTTTACTGAGCAAAATATTTGAACAAGCTCTTATAACTGAAAAATTGTAATTTAGTTCGAAGGTAAACAGTAAAGTTTTATACAGGAACATTAAAGAATTTATGCTTTAAAGGAAAACAGTATGTGAATGTGAACATAGAGGCTTTGAAGACATAAAAGAATTCAGCTGTGACTTGAGTGCAGTTGGCTTTTCTTGACCTGAAGGCTTATAGGTTCTTGCCCATCAGTTACTTGCTAGAATTTTGAAGATTAGAATTATGTTATGGCGTAGACAGATTGCTCAGAAAGCTGTCTGGTAATTCCTATCAGCAAACAAAGTAATTGAATGCAGAGAAGTGCTGCACTTCCAGAGGATGCTAGGTACAGATACTCCAAAGTACTCTACAGGAAGAAATACTAGTGTTTCGTGAACCTCTTGCCTCTACTACCTTCAGGAAACAATCTTTATCCAGGCGGTGGCTGGCAGTAGTCTGTTAGACACTGGATTTGTGAGACCTTCTGCAGAGCCCCAGCAGCAGGCTGGGACTGAGTTCACGTGGCTCTGGAACCTTGTGCAGTGATCTGATTTGAGCCAGATTTCAACAGGATGTTCATGCACCAGCGACTCCAAAGCTAACTTAGAAACGAGGCTGGCGCATTGTAATGGAGGTGGACCTGGTGTACTTTTTGAGAGAAGATATTCAAAAAGATCAGTCATGGGGGCTGATGTATAGAGAGGTCTGCCCCTTCTCCTTTAGATTAAAATTGCTTCTGTGCATGAGATGGGATATGCATAGGTACATTGGTGGAATGGGCTGTCAGCTTGGCGTCTCGCTCCACCTCTGAAGGTGACCATGAGCTAGTAAAATGTGCAGTGTTTATTTACTGTGGGACTGTGTTATCCTGGCTGAGGCACAGTGCTAGATGGGAATACCCAACAGCATTTTAGGAGGTTTGTGAAGTCTGCAATAGCACAGGTAGCCACTGTCTTTACTGTCTTGTTCTAACCTATTTATTGATCTGTGATATCTGGAAGTCCAGTCAAGATGCCTTTAGTTATTCTAGATACATAGTCTGGTTATGAAATCTGTGAAAGCAGACTGCTTATAGACCTGGGGGCACTCTAATCGACTGAATTAAATGTGGAATTGAAAGTTGTAAAGAATGTTGAGTGTGGACCTGTATTAACCTTCTGTGACTTGGTTGAAGTAATTACCTTTCAGTGATAAATGTGGTTTTCTGTATAGCCATGATGGTACAGCTTAATACCAGACCTGCCAGAGTCAGCAGGAAGGTAAGGAATAAGCCGTCTTCTGACAAGCCTGAAGAAGCAGCTAAGACACACAGCCTGCATTACTGAGCTCCTGGGCAGATGCAGGTCTTCACATACAGGAAGGGCTTCTGGAGGCTACCTGAAGCAGAGGGACCTTTCTGGGAAGCTGTCTTTTTCTGATCTTCCATGTCACCTTGTGCATGCTAGTTTGACATTTTACTGGTTGCTGCTATAAAACCCCATTTCTCTCATGCCTTATGAACCTGCTGTTGAAAGTAAGCAGCAGGAGAAGGTGGCTGGGCACTGTGCTTGCCAGCAATGGCAGCACACAAAGCGGGATCACAGGGTACTGCGCTTGGCCCTGCTACTGAGGAGTTACCAACAGGAGAAGTTGTAATGGCCCACTCTCTGAGGTGAAGCCACACAGGAACTCATGCTAGGCATTTGAGGCATGGTGCATAGTGTGAAGTGGCATACTAAAATCCCATAGACCAAAGGTACAGCTGCTTCTGGAGCAAAGCTTTGAGTGCATTACATCCAGTATGTCCTTGCTCACCTACTCCTTTAGCAAGGGCTGACAAGTTATTTAGGGTGATGGTACTTGAGTATCTAAAGAAGCATTCAGCACTTTGAAAAATCTACCACTTTTGCTAATTAACTTCCAAGTTTAGGAGAAAAAAAAATACTTTTTAACCCGTTAGCTTCTCTGGACCTCAGTCTCAAGATTTGCAAGCACTATGTATATTACCTCTGAAATACAGATAACAATTCACACTATTACAAGGCCCATGATATAAAAGAAGTGTCGCTGCAGCTCACCTGTGGCAAAGCCAGAGGGATGGTACTCAGATGTGCTAGAGGAGAGCTATATGCAATCTCATGCAGTTAACTATTCACAAGTGTGATGTATTTGAGATGCATAAAAACACGTGTACATCAACCTTGTAGTCTAACTTTCAGGATATGAAATGGCACAAAATAGAATGATTGCAGATAAGGTGATGATGAAGAGGCTCTTTGCATTTTACACAGATACAGTTTTGGTCTTTCTTAGATCCTCAAAAACCCTAAAACTTTGGAATTCAATCTTTGGATCTAAAAGGAATGTGTATAATCAATGCTGCTGTTCATAGTTTGCTAGGAGGTTTTACAGAGACTACATGTCTTTAAAATGACAACAGAAATAAGAGCAAGCTGTAACAGCTGTAAAACATACCCATGCCTGTGTGACACTGTCACAATGTGGTTTAGACTTCAGGGTGGGCAGCACAGTGTTGCTTGCTCTGTCAGCTCACCAAAATGCGTGATGGTTAGCCCAGTGCCAAACTGTACTGGCTTAATGGTGCCAGGTTGTGCTGTGACTGCTGCCACAGCTGCCCACGTGCAGCTGGGGAAGTAGCCGCAGGCGAGTCTGCCTGCCCCTGCTCTGCATGGCATGGCTGTGCTCCAGGTAACAGCCTTCTGGCAACTGCAGCAGACATCCACTTGGAAACCTGTGGAAACAAGTTCCATGTGGTGGTTAAGTCCCTTAGCCCAGTAGCTGGGAATGAAGACAAATGGCAGCATTACATCACCATTCAGGTTTCTGCTTATCATCACAAAGTGCTGCTGAGGTACAGACCTTAGACTGAAAGCCTGTTGCTGTTTTTTCAGACAGAAGCAAAGAATGAGGCAATATGTGTGTGTATTCATTTGTAAGATGTTTCTGACCAGCTTCTGTAAGATAATGAACTGTATTTAATTGTTAGGAATTCCATTTTAATGTCTCTATAAAAACAACAAGAAAGTTTATTAAAATGACCTCCCTTCCAGTATATCATTCTTATGTTTAATGGCACTTCATTTCAGTAATTGCTTTAATGAACAAAATACTATAACACAAAAAATACCCAAAACAATACTCTCATTATTGTCTAGGTAGCTCAGTGAAAGCTCCAAGAACTCATTAAAATACACTTTTCCTACAGTTTGTATTACAATAATGCAGATTAAGTCTCTTGAAAACTAGACATGATAAAAAAGTCAAATATATTTCCAGAAGTTTGCCCAGACTTTTTAGCTATTGTTGTTAATCCAAGTATTTTTCATAATCAGAACTTTAAATTGTAAGTAGTTTGGGGTTTTTGTCCCTACAGAAAGGCAGAATAAATTAGGGTGTACTTTCTGAATTTAGTATCAATATAATGCAAAATATAGGGTATAATATGAACATCTTTTCAGTCTATAAGACTAATAATAAGGTAATAATGCTGCTTTTATAAACTAAACATGAAAAAGTTTGCCACAGTGGACAGTCATCTCAGTGCATGTCCTTAAATTGAAGGGAGGTTGGTTGTTTTTTAAGAACAGTTGTAGTTCATGTTTCCTATCCACTTCACTCTTTTTCTGGTGACAGTTTTCATTGCTTCTGCCAGACTGAGCTGAGAAAAGGGTCATCTTTAATTTATTCCTCTCCCTAAGATGCAAAAATCTAGATCTGCTTATGTACCTTCCTCAGTTCTTACCTCTCTTCTTGATGCCTGTGCAGCTATAACATTTGCTGGAATTTAAGGGTAGCAATGACCTTTCCTTGAAGGAAGGGTGTGGTAACATTATAGCACAAATACTACATATGTACTAAATGTAATACACTATTACAAAGATCAGAATATATTTTCAAAGAGTTGAATGCTATGAGGAGTTCAAGAACTGAATAATAGGACAGGTACCAGTAACTATTTCAAAGTAAGTTTTAAATTTTGTATTTTCAATGTGAGGGGTGGAAATCTGATGTTTTATTGGTAGTATGAGCCAATTAATGTTCTATTTTCTAGACATTCCATTACATCACTATGTTTTAAATATACTTACCTCTCATTTAATTATATTCCTTTAAATGTGCATACAGAGTGTAAGTGGGGTTTACAGCATCTAAATTTAGATACAGCCAACCATGTTTGTTTGTTTTTTTAAAACCTTTTT
>JAAGNO010013655.1:8876-22968 GCA_033439905.1 Ceryle rudis | reverse complement strand
AGGGTGAAGAATTTACTTTGGCATTGGTTTTTGTTTGAAAATAAGACTCTTTTCTATTGTATTCTTTTTCAGGAGAGGATGGGAAGATATTAACTATTCTGGGTGCTGAATTAAGTAATTTTCATCTTTTTTGATACTGACAACCTTTAAAGCATCTGAATCCTTTTCAAGGCTGGCTTGAGAATAGCTACACTAAAAGCAACCCATTGTTTAAAGTGAGATTGTCAATAACTCTGCTTCTGCTCTCCAAGTGTTGCAGGTGGAGAGCTCTTTGACTTCTTAGCTGAGAAAGAATCTCTCACGGAGGAGGAAGCCACAGAATTTCTCAAACAGATACTTAATGGTGTTGAGTATCTGCACTCTCTGCAAATTGCCCACTTTGATCTTAAGGTGCGTTGAGCAGATAAAAAGTTTGACAACTGTAAGCAACATCCATTAAAAGACCTTTGTAACACCTGCCACAAATCTGCCATGGTGCAGACCCTGGACATGGTTTTGTTTTGCTAGCTTATGTAGATGGGGAAAAGCTCAGCCATTGAAAAGAAATCACTGAACCATGAATAGGTCCCATCTGTTTTTAATGTCAGATTCTTCACAGAAAATGGCAGCTTCCAACCAAGCAATTTTGAAATATAAATGATGATTATGATTTTATGAAATGCAAATGGGATCTGCCTGAAACATCCTGAAGAGGATGCCTTTTTTAAAATTTCTGTTGTGTACATTTTATGTTATTTATAGGTACTGAATTGAAACAGTACAGAGTTAAGTAGAAAGATTCTTGTGCAGCAGAGAGTGGATAACTTTTTTTTTATTAAAAAAGGGCTTTTGCATCTAAACTCAGTTATTACTTTTTTCATATTTTGATTTCAGAATGTTTTGCTTTGTAAGATTTTTTTTTTTTCCAGAGGTAGGCAACTGCACATCCCCTGAAGTCCACTGAAATCAGAAGCTATGTCTGTAATAGGAAAAACAAGTCATAATTATAGCATTGCAGTGCAGTTCTGAAAGACTTGATATGTTCTGGGGTGAGGTCGGAATGGTTGTCAGGGTAAACATACCTTTTCCAGTGTCATTCTCATTACCTACAGTAGTATATTTGGTCTTTGCATGACAGTCAGCAAGAGAAAAGAGTTCTGAATCCAGTAAGATATTACTTAGAATATGAAATGTAAATTTTTGCCAATATGCTTGTGATAAAACAAAGCATCCTTACACCAGATGGAGTATATGTGAATTAAAGTATACAGCGTGAATTAAGTAAGCAGAATTATAAAAGGTTGCAATAGAAATGTGGGAAGGAAGAAAATTACATTTACATGTATCAGCCCCTGTAAGTGGGGAAAGCTAGGTAAAAGAAGGTTGATGATGAAGAGCTGTCCTAAATGATGTCAAAAGTTCTTAGGAATGTGAGCAGGATGGATGTAGTTCCAGGAACTTTAAAGAGCACGTGAGTTTATGGACACAACAGAATATGTTGCTAGTTCTTTATGCGAGTTGAAGTGATAGACTGTAGAAGCAGGCTTCTGTCATTATCTTCTTAACACTTTATATTCTAACTTTGTTCTGGTTTTGCAAATCTTTTTTGCACAATAATTTGAAGTCCATACTCTAAAGTACATCTAGAAAAGGCATGAGAACCTGCTCTTTTTTCTTTTTTGTATGTTGAATGTTAAAATCTGCAAGCTGGACTACTCCAAAAATTTCTCTTGGAGATCCAAAGGCAACAAAATGTGCTTCCCTAATAGCTTGTGCAGTGTGAAAGAAACCTCCTTTAGGAAGTATAACATTACTCCCTAATACTAGTTTATAGGACCTTATTTCTTCCAAGCTCCCAACACTGCTTAAATGCCTGTAGTGCAGGTGCTGTGGTCTTTACTGAAGACAGCATATCCACATGAAAACTGCAACTATTCTATCTACAAGAGGTAAAGTCTTGGCCCTGTGAAAATCATAGCACTATGTCATCAAAATTCTACTGTAGTTAGTTTTTAGCATATTTTAGATGATCATAGAGAAAGAGAGGATTTTTCTGCTGAAGAGACAATTCAAGAGACTGAAGGAGGTAAAGAGAAGTGTTCAGTACTGAAGAATGCTGGTATGTGTCAGACATTGTGTACCTATATATAATCTCTCTTTCTCTCCCTCTTCCTCCTTCTCAAAGCCTGAAAACATAATGTTGTTGGACAGGAATGTACCAAAACCTCGAATCAAGATTATTGACTTTGGTTTAGCACACAAAATTGACTATGGAAATGAATTCAAAAATATCTTCGGAACGCCAGAGTTTGTTGGTGAGAAAACTGTTGTTTCTTCAAGCTATTCTTTCTTGGTCTGCAAAACAGTATGTGTGGTTTAGCTTGGTTTGGCTGAGTTACAAACTGTGCAGTTTGTGTGTAATTCATGACATTTTGAAATCTAAGTAAGCAGCTTGTAACATTCAGTTCCAACTTAGACTTGAATTAAGGTATATCTATTGGCATCTTAGCTTATTATCTCTGACATATATAGGCTCAGAGTGACATAGATCTGTTCTTTGACTAGGTACTGATCTTCCTGCTTTCTCCTTTAGCTCCTGAAATAGTAAATTATGAGCCTCTTGGTCTTGAAGCAGATATGTGGTAAGTTATTGGATCATACTTGAAATAAATCTCTCATAATTATTCTTATGTTCTAACCTTTTTTTTTTTTTCTCCTCTCTCTCCCTCCATCTGTTTCTCTCCCCTGTCCCTCATGTTTGTTTGTTTTTGGTTTTTTTTTTTCCCTTTTCCTTCACTCCAGGAGCATTGGTGTAATAACTTATATTCTGTAAGTACCAAAATCTATGGGTGGTTCTTTCAAATGCTGTTTTTTTTAATTCTGATTCTCTCTTCTGGGTTTTTGGTGGTGTCCATACAAGTCAAACCATTTTAATTGCAAATGATGATTCAAGCTGAATGATCATAAAAGCAATAATCTAATTATTGAAATAATGGCCATTGATCAGCAGTGAGATAGCACAAGGATCTGAAGGTGATTTTCCAGAGTGTCTTTATCGTAAACATTCTCTGAATTTTTGACCTGCTAGATCACATCTTCCTGAAAGTACATTTCCAGTCTCAAAGCACAAAAGAAAAATGTTCACTTTCTGCTGTTACTTGATCTCAGAGGGCTGAAATAGCAACGTTACAACATGGAATGAGAGGAATGTTCTGTCTTTTTTGCAGCCTAAGTGGTGCATCACCATTTCTTGGAGAAACCAAACAGGAAACATTAGCAAATGTGTCTGCTGTCAACTATGAATTTGAAGATGAATTCTTCAGTAATACCAGTGCCCTAGCTAAAGATTTTATACGAAGACTTCTAGTCAAGGATCCAAAGTGAGTTGTTTCTCCTGTGTATGCACTGTTGCAGCCTATGTCTCTAGTACTTTAAATTACATGATATTGTTAGATGTTAGTTTAATAAACATACAGCAGTATGTACTTTTTACTATCTGAAAGTTTTATCTTCTGTTCTATTAAAGGAAGAGGATGACTATTCAAGATAGTTTGCTGCATCCCTGGATCAAGGTTAGCATGTAATTAATTCTCTGTTGTCCTGTTTTTAATCATTCTTCATTTCATACTTCACTTTCATTTTTTTAAGTTACTTGAGAAGGAAAATTGGCATAATTGTTTAATATAAATTACTGGTTTAGAAAGCTGTGTCTATGAAAACTGATCCATACAGAATGTGGACTTCATTAACATACCCTCTGTGTAAGTTAGCAATAGGAAAGTAGCCCGCTATGGAGATTATAATTGTGCTCAGGCAAAAAAAAAAGCTAATCTTCAGGGAGCATTGCACTGACAAAGATACATTTCCTGAATCCAGTCCAACTCCCTCTCACATTTTTCATCTTCTAATCTTCTGACTTGGATTGGGAAAAAAAATGGTCATCTCTATTCTGTCCTTCCTCTTTAGAGTGAAGAAAGCAGTTGATGAAGGGTGATGGTCCATTGCTTCTTTCCACAGTATTTGGTTTGGATTGAGCTGTTGAGGTGCTGCTAGGTTGAGAGGGAGAAAGTGGGACCTATCATTCTTAATGTGTGTAGTAATACCTGCCAGTTGTTTTTTTTAATTCCATATCACATTCTGCATGTGAGTAGTAAACCTCTTCAGAGCCATTGATTTCCCATATCTCGAGGATGCACAGTGGGTGTTTGACTCCCTTCCACTTCTCAGAAAACTAGTTAGCAGAATACGTACTTGTTCAATAGCTGCTCCACTTCACATTTCAGCATCCTATGGCGTGCATTTCTACACCAAACTACAGATTTAGCTGTGCTTTGCTGACTTTTTGGTTGGGTAATCTTAAACAGTTGAAACATGTTGAACATGTTGAAATGATCTTTTAAACTGCTGAAGCAAGCATTGTCCATGTTTGTCTCTCAGGGACCAAGTTCTCCACTCCTGAAACAAGACATGTTGTTTTATACCCTTTCCAGACATTCTCCCCTCAGTCCACTGGTCATATCGTTTTTTTCTCCTTCCCATCACTACTTTTACCTCCATTTCTCCATAAAAATAACTCAAATATGGGATCATATAGTGCAAAATGTGGTATGCTGGTGCTGGCACTGGTAACAGGTGCTTAGTATTAGCCTGTGAGAAAGTTTAAGGGGTGCAGCCTTAAAGCTTGCTGCGCAGATAGATGGCTTGTGATTTTTTTGGAGTCCCAGCATAATCCAGCTGATTACAGTTGAGACTGAAACAAAATTTGACTGCCTTTAAAATCAGCCAGGAAATCTTCCCAGAAGACAAGGTTTGTCTAGGAGATGGTACCCAATGCCTCCACCACAGAGGGAGGTGAAGGATAAAGCTGAATGTTCTATTGGCTGTTAACTTTTTATGTTTAAAATGGAAAAAACAAATTTTAGTATTGCATGAAATATTCTTAGGCCCAGATTTCCTTTAGGGCATTTTCTCAAGAAATTCCATCTCCATGTCCCACTAGGCTGTGGACGTTAAAATTATGTGCTTACAATTACTTTATGATTACAGTATTATTATAATGCAAGCAGAAGTTATTGCTGAAGGACAGAGTCTTACATACAGGAAGGTACTTTATGAAAGTTCTACTTGTAAGTGTGGCATATTTTAGAAGAGCTTTATTTTTCTTTTGTTCATAGCCTAAAGACACTCAGCAAGCACTTAGTAGAAAAGCATCTGCAGTGAATATGGAGAAATTCAAAAAGTTTGCAGCACGACGGAAATGGAAAGTAAGTCATTCAATAAGTCTTGAAAATGTTGGTAACATACAAATGCCGTAGCATTACGTGCTCTAGAGAATCTTCAGTGCCTTTAAGACTGGAGAAGAAAGAAGAAACCCCCTCTGTCATTTGGCATAAATTATGTGCTTGGGTACAGTGTTATGGGGGAAGACTCTCTATGTTAATGATCAATGATCTGCATACAAATGCTTGTGTGTGGATTGTTTGTTTTATGCACCTACGTATGTTGTCATCATCTGCCTTGGAAATGTTGTCAGAGAAAAGGCACTTCTAAGTAGGTACATGTTTTTGTGATGATAATCCCAGTAAATCAAACTTCCCTTAAGCAGGCCTCACAGAATTAATTACTCCAGTAGTTACACCAACACTCAACAGAGAGGAAGGAAAAACTAGTCTGTTTTTGTCCTGGTTTTGATGGGAATAGGGCTAGTTTTTTCTTCTTAGTAATTGGAATAGTGCTGTGTTTTGGATTCAGTATCAGATTTGGTACGAGAAGAATGTTAGTAATGTACTGACAGGGATTTATCAACTCCCCAGGTCTTTACTAGTGTGCAGGTGCACAAGAAGCTGGGAGGACACATAGCCAGAACAATGACACAAATTGGTTAATAGAATATTCCACATCATGCAACATCATAATCAGTATCTAGATGAGGGTTGGACAGGAAGCTGGGGCTCTGTCTTCCAGGACTGTGCTTTCTGGATATTTTCCTCCAGGACCACTAGCTAGGAATGGACTGGGTCTCAGTTGGCAGGTGGTGAGCAATTCTATTGTACATCACTCATTTGTATATTCTATTATTAGTATCATTATCATTATTATGTTAAATTTACTTCAATTATTAAACTGGTTTTATCCCAACCTGTGAGTCTCCTTACCTCTACCCCTTCAATTCTCTCCCCTTCCTCTGGAGTTGGGGAGGGTGAGTGAGCAGCTGCATGGGTTTTGGCTGCCAACAAGGTTCAAACCACAACCCTTCTGCAAAGGATTTTTTGGTCTGAGACTGACAATCTGTTTAGAAGGTTGGCATCACTTAATCTTTCCAGAAGTAGGACAAGGTATTAGTTGAAAGCATTGGTCTGTACAAGGAGCAATTCATCAAGATAAGTTATCCCTCCTCCTTCAGCATGCATGTTGGGGAATTCACGCTGATATTAAGCAAGGGCAGGGTTGCTGCATGAGAAATCTGTTGATTGTGAGGAGAGGTGAAACACGAGACAACAGAGGTTACTATTATTGGAAAAGGAGTTTTATTCATTGTCACAAATGTCAAGAAATAGGATGATTTTGCTAAGCTGTGAACCAAAGGCACAAAATATCCAGCTATGCAGTACAACATTTTTTTGCAACACCTTAGTGTCTGTGATAGATAAATGTCTATGGTATTTATAAAATTTAAGTCCTGGAATGCTGCCCTAAAGTGAAATGGTGAGTCTAGGAATATCTTAAACTATTTTGTAATGTGGCGTTTAAAGGAATGCTGCCAGCTAATTTACATTCAGTTTAGGTTTTCTGCATATACATACTTTAAAATACATACATTTAAATGTTTTCAATGTGAACGTGAGGATGTAGTGCAAATTCACTTTGCTTTGTATCTGAACTGTTTGGTGAAATAGTAGCAACTGAAAAACATTATGTAACTTTGCATAGTGTGTATGAATAGCCTATTTGGATTATAAAAGAAATTGAAGGTTCAAATACAAGATAAAAAGGAAATTAGGGGTGTTGAAGTCCAAATCCAGTTTGTTTTACTAATACAGCAGTAGTCCCTTAAAATCTCTGCAATAGCAGCATCACAAGTACATTGTTTTGATTTTTTTAACATACAGCTTTTTTCTTACTTTTTTTTAAAAAGCAATCAGTGCGCTTAATATCTCTGTGCCAAAGATTATCAAGATCTTTCTTGTCCAGAAGTAACATGAGTGTCGCTAGGAGTGATGATACTCTGGTAAGTGTGTACTTATATGCTTAGAATGCTTTACTACAACTGAAACTTAACATTTTCTGAAATATTAGACTATTGAAAGTGTACATAATTAATCTCATCTGTAGAAATAAGTATATTTTAAGACAGCAGAGGTCAGTTATCCACAAGGTATTTATTAAATACCATGATGAGGCTGATAGATAGTGCTAGGAGTGGTTTTGAAGTTTAATTCAGGTGGATTTTTTATCCTGAAGCAATTAATAATGTGAAAAAGTTGCATCTAATTTTTTCATGGTACTGTGTAGAGTAAAACAATACTGCATTTCTTTAGCAGAATATTCAAAGTCATTGTGATCCTATTAGATCTAGTGATTGCTAGACAGCAATATTACAACAAGCAGTTATTTGAGGAGGAAATTTTAAAGTTGGCCCGTAGTCAGTTGTGGTATTACGTATGTCTACTAGACTTAAGTAGTCAGGAGCAATTGCCATGTGCTTTGTAATCCAAAAGCATTCTTAGTTAGCTTGCTCTCCAGGTTTTAATACACGCTTCACGAATTCCCTGTGTTCAGCAAAGTATGTATGTTAATATGTTTAGAATAGGTAATGTCATCTTTTCTGTGCATTAATAGGATCAAACTTCACAAGTTTTGCAAAGTTTTAATCCATGTTGTCTTCCCTGTGTCCATGCCATGCAACTCTGCAGTCTTGTTTCTACTTTTTCTCCTCCTATCTTTATGCTTCTATGCTGTTTGTTCTCCTGGTCTTGCCCTCCTTTCCCTGCCTTTCCCATCTTACCTATCAGTATGCCTTTTAACACTGGATCAGCATTTCACACCTGTGTTCCAGCAGAAAGGATTGTAGATTGTTAGTTTTCTAAAAAATCTGAAACATTAGGAGAGAGAAGGTAAGAGTGATCCAGATATTTGGCTCAGTGAATTTCAGTTCTTTTGACATTTGAGAGCATGGGAGAAAAATAAAGTTATAATCGCAGAGGTATCCAGGCTCATGTTCTAGATTTTCAACTGGTCCTTTTGTATAGATGAAAGCTTGATCCAAAGTACCTTTCCTCTGTCATACTCCTGGATGGCACAGAACTTGATACTCCAGTTTGTATTTGTATTTGTGTACCCTCTAGTTTTTTTAATGCTTACATGTATGCAGGAATTAGTTTCATTTCATATAACTATTGCATCCATTGAAAGTCCTAGGAGGAAGAAGAAGGTACACCTAAGAAAAGAAAACTGTTTGAAATCTTAGTTGGTTCATGTGTGAAGAAGAGGGAAGCAAATTGTACTAGAAAATATGGGGGGGTGGGGTGTGTGTGTTGGTGTGGATTTCAAATAAAGTGTACAAGTTAGCCATATGCTTTACAAAAGATTACAATTTGTAGCTGAAAGACTCTAAAAGACTTTGAAAATGTAACCTTTTAATTTTTTTTTAAGACGTCTTGGCAGCTGTTGATAGGAAATTTTTTCTTGAAGCTAACAATTTTTATTCTTTCTCATTAAATTACAAGGATGAGGAAGATTCTTTTGTGATGAAAGCTATTATTCATGCCATCAATGATGACAATGTTCCTGGGTTACAGCACCTTCTGGGATCGCTGACAAATTACGATGTCAATCAACCCAACAAGGTAGTGTGGGTCTGTATTGAGGTGCGTGGGGGACTAGCTATCACCCTGTTGAATAGAGCAACCTGGTTGTAAAATAGAAATGTAACACCTGAAATGAAAAGACAGGTATATGGGAAATAATTGGCCTTTCTTTAGAAGAATTTTTAGTATGTTCTGTGTTTGGTATTCTCAAACTACCTGAAAATGGAGCTTGACACTTTCTATTTTTTTTTTTTTTTTTTTTGCCTAGGACCTTAAGAAAGAATCAAATCTGTTGTCAAAATTTGTGATGTATCAGATAGCAGCCTTTGCTTTTGCTTGCAGTTGTTGTTTCTTGTGGCAGATGAAGATGGAAAAATATACAGGAATAGCCAGACTGACTTTGCAAAGCACTGTTAGAAAAAAAAAATCCCATACTGCATAAACTAGTTATGTAAACGTAATGTTAGATGGTGTAGTTGATTTCTGGAAATGAAATGACTGGCCTGGTATTTCAGTGCAGTGCTGCTGCACTAATGGAAGTCTTGGAATGGAGACCAAGAGACCAAAGTCCTGTTTCTGGCTCTGTTGTTTAAGCTTGGATAAATCATCTCTGCTCTAATTTTCTCTGTTTTGAGTGGTCATACTGCCCTTCATTATAAAGTACTTTGAGAACTATCACTGAAGAGCACTATAAAAGTGTCCATTATTTTACTGTGATGGGGTCTTGAGCTTTTCAAGAAATCACTGAGCTAATAAGAGTTTAACATTAATATTCCTGATTTGAAAAGAATGCCTTTAATGTGTGGTGTATCATTTCGTAAATGTGAATTCATCCCAAAAATATGGAAGATTGCTGTGTAATAAAATTTTCTGGACAAAGGGACAAATTATTCTCTATACCATATTCCCTGAAGACTTAATTTGAAACTGGAAATCCGGAGGTGCCATTCAGTGCCTGCTTTCTATTCCCTGTTCTTTTCTTAATCCTTCAAAAATTAATTATTCTTTCTTGTATTCCACTGTTAGCACGGAACACCTCCCCTACTGATTGCTGCAGGCTGTGGAAACATTCAGATGCTTCAGCTGCTTCTAAAGCGTGGATCCCGTATTGATGTTCAGGATAAGGTCACAGTTCTGCTTTGTCACCATTCTGTATTAGTTTTTCAGTACAGTTAGCAGAGAACAAGCAGTTCAGAACAAGTTGTCTTGGAAATGAAAAAATCTGGGCTGCAGAGCCCATTTTCTGTCAAAAAGATAAAAGCAAATCTTTAATAATGTCATTTATTACCAGTACATATCCTCTGATTTTGATCACTTTATTAGCTGAAGTAATTTGAATGATACTAATCTTAAAATGTAGTTCATGCTTAGAAAATTGCCTTAATTAGTTCAAATTAGTGATTGCCCTAAAACACAACGGTGAACTTTATTTAATGCAGAATGATAAATGCACATTTTGGCAATGGGGAACATTACAGCAAAAACTCATGATGGACGGTATGCTTTGCAACAAGCATTTTTTCCAAATACGATGTAACAATCTGGGGTTCATTTAAAGGAAACCTGAAGCACTGTCTGCTTCTCTAATAGATGGTAAGGTAAGCTGCAGAAATGTTTTTATCTCTTGACTGTTATTTCCAAAAACTCCCTTACAAAGGGGGAAGAGGATTATCCTTGCAAACAGTTTGTGATCCTGTTAATCATCCTTGCATACAGGCTTTTTTGTTGTCATTGTTGGTATGTGGGGTTGTTGAACCAATCTGAAGGATTTATTTAAAAATAAATATATACTGAACAGCTGTTCAAGCTTATAAGAATATCAAGTGTACATTTAAGTGCACGTATACCTCAACTGAAAATCCAGAGTTAGGATTCTAAACTGATGAATAACACCTGTAATCAAATATTTTTTACAGGCTGGATCTAATGCGATCTACTGGGCTTCTCGACATGGTCATGTAGAAACACTGAAATTTCTCAATGATAATAAATGTCCTTTGGATGTTAAGGATAAGGTAAGGAAAAAAAACCTCATTTCTATCAGTGCTACTTGAGCAACATTTGCCCCAGAAACTAGTTGCTGTTAAAATATTACACCTTAGCAATGTTTTTATACTAGCCAGCGCTCCAGTACAGAGGCAATTATATTTAGGAAACAGTTTGCTTTGTTGAGGGAACCAGTGCAAGGCAAGGCACATTAGAAAAAATAGTGTTCAACTCCTAGTTTGGCTACTAGGAAAGAGATTACTCTCAATAAGAATACCATTTCTTTTTCATATAATTTTATCAAAAGGTTGCAAATTATTAGGTAACAACCAAAATATGCCAGTATTACCAAGGTGTTGGGCTAGCTGCTTCCATTTGTATATGCAAGGCAGAGAAGGAGCATATAGAAATAATATCAATAGAAGTAGGATATCTGTTTCAGTAACAACTGCACATGCAGCTGCTTCCTCATATTGCTCAGAAACCCCATGGTGGCTGTGACCTGGAACAAACTAAGTAGGAAAGTAAGTTCTGAAAAAGGAAAGTCATTGAAGAAATAACGTGTCAGGTGATGGTATTTCTGTCACCTAAAACTACAGTTTGTAAGTGGGAGATACCTGCTGCCCATAGCTATGCTGGGTTAGGGAAGGGAGGAGTAGCCCTATGCAGTGTACAAGTATTCAGGCTGCACATGGTGATGTATAACTAGGGATGACAAATGAAGTGACACTGGCATGTTTTTCTGTAATTGCAGTCTGGGGAAACTGCTCTTCATGTCGCATCTCGGTATGGGCATGTGGATGTGGTACAGTTTCTCTGTAACATCGGATCCAATCCAAACTTTCAAGACAAGGTGAGTAATAGACACTGTTTTCCTTCAACAAATAAGGTTTCATGAGTGGTTAAAACTCTTAGTCTTGCCTTGTCATGTTTGCAATTGAAGAAAATAACAGAATTCTGAGGTTTTCAAATAGATGAAAACTATGAAAAAAACAGTGTGAATGAACTAACTACTGTTAGAAAACAGGTTCTCTTGAAAAGGAAAGCTTAAAGATGGTGAAACTCAACATCACAAAACTATCAGTGGTGGTGTGTGCTCTGTGAGTTCAGCTAAAAATTTTTATTAGTTTTTGCCTTGACTTCAGCTTGGTTTTAGCCATCATGGGACTTTTCTGAAGTATCAAGCACCCGTTTTTGAAAATGAGAAGAGGGCTCAGGAGAGTTTCTTTAAGAGCTCTGAACTCTTACGAAAAAACAGGAAAGAAAAGGCTTAATAGAAAAAAACCCATTCATTCGACCCAAATTTAACTGTGGGAATTCCACAAGGCTCTATCTTTACACTGTTTTAGCAGCAGCACACCAAGGGACCACATGGGATGTGCTCTTTGACTATTTCTTTTTCCTCAGGTTTTAGAGAAATCTTGAATACAGTCCAAGTCCTGTACTATTACCAGCACTGGTTGTTTCTTCATTGCTATTTACCAGGTACAGAAAGGACATCCCATTTCTTAGAATTTGATAAAATTACTTTTTGGTGGAGTTTAATCCTCCCTGATTTTCAGTGGGCTAGTTTCAGTAGTGTACTTTTGTAAAACACTTGAGTTTCTTAATATTGTTCCACTTGAGTGTTACAAAGTACAAGGAGATGGAAGGTGAGTATTTTGAAGCTTCCTGGGTTCAGTCAAAAGCAAATTAGGTCTTCAGACACAACTGAACTCAAAATGCCTACAGTTTCAAATGCATGGCATGATGTGTATTTAAAAGGCACAAGTTTCTAAATACCCATCATTGCCTACACTCCTGAATCATTAGGAAGTTCTTTTTGAGCATGGTAAGCAGAGTGATCTGCCTCAAACTGCAAGTCTAGTGGGATTTGCATCTCCTTGGTGAGTGATCTGTTTTAAACACTGGATTAGCCCCTTGGCACACAGGATGCAGTAGTTGCTCATGAATGAGTTCTCAAGTGAGAGAACCAAATAGGTAGCTTCAGGAGCATGGAAACATCTAAAGTAAGGTCACTGACGTACAAGGTATTGTTAGTAGATAGTTTTATGGCGAGAAATTCAGACTCACAGAACCCAGGTAATAATGAAAATCTAGTGTTACCATAATCACTTGGTGTGTCAGCGGGAGTTAATCTTGCTTCAAGAATGTCAGCATTAGAAATTGCAACATCTTTTTATAGGGCTTACTTAGTAGACTGTGTTTTTTCTTTTGTGTCACCTTCCTTTCTTTCTAAGTTAAGCTAAGGAATTGTTCCTCCTGGCATTTGGTTCAGCTCTGTTGTTTAGTTCTTTTATTTTCTGTGTTCTTAGGAAGAAGAAACCCCACTGCATTGTGCAGCTTGGCATGGCTACTACTCTGTTGCCAAAGCACTCTGCGAAGCTGGTTGCAATGTGAACATTAAAAACAAAGAAGAGGAGACTCCGCTCCTGACAGCATCTGCTAGGGGATACCATGATATTGTGGAATGCTTGGCAGAACACAGGGCTGACCTTCATGCAACAGACAAGGTTAGTTGGAGTTGCTTTTGCCCGGGAGTTATATCCAGAGATTACAGGTGTCACAGAGCCGTGTAACTGACTTGCTTCATTTAAATGCTGCAAGCCAGCATTATTTCCATGATGTGGGTTTTCTGGGCAGTTCATATGGAGACTACTGATTACTGCAGTAGTCTTTAAAGTTGCCCACTGGTTATTTTTGCAGGATTGGGTTCTTGCTGATTCATTATCACCTTATTTGAATTCACATTATCACCTTATTTGATATTACATTATGAGTAACACTTTTTGAAAAATGGCAGGAACATTGGGTTCTATAGTTGGCTAGAAACTATTAAGAACGAAAGATGGATTTACTGTTTGCCTTTGATTCCTATGGGTTGCATAAATCATACCTATTTCCAGTAAGGTAAATTCCAACTATTTAAAAATACAACTCTGTTTGATTCAGAGTTGTGTTTTGTCTTTCACGGTGTAATCCCAACAAATAAATTCTTCATTCCATTGCTTGTGCTTTTGGCATGTTTGTCCTTTTAGCTGCCTTCATTGCCCATAGTTACTAAAGCAAGTTCAGAAAAATGCTTTTGCTTCTAAATTATTTTTCTGATCACATTGTCTTTTGTTGTTGTTGTTTTGTTGTCTCAAGTTGTTCCACAGAGAAAGCAAGCTCTATCTGTCTCTTAAAGTTACTGATCACTAATCCGATTGCATGACTTTTGCATCATTAACTTCTGTCAGTAAACATAAGAGTGGTTTACAATATTCAGCTGGTTGTTAGAGTTGGTCACTCCCCCACCTCCTAGGGAAGTCATCAGTCAA
>JAAGNO010013652.1:16529-29329 GCA_033439905.1 Ceryle rudis | reverse complement strand
ATATATGGATATTATACAATGAATGGATATGACATACACACCTTTTCAAAGAAAGAATATTTTGCCCTGTGCAATAGAACGGGAACTTGCCTAATTTAGTCAGGCTGTGATTACATGATAATCAATCATACCCAGGCAAAGACCAAGTACCTGCTTAACATTTACCCTTCAGTGCATATATATAAAGGTCACTGTATAATAGATATTTTTTCCTAAAAGTCTGAATTCCAGTCAAATACATCATTATGGCTAAATATTTAATAGCAAGTGTAGAGTAAACATAGCAGGTGAAGACAGAGCTAATAGCATAAATAGAACTAATCAAGATTTAGCAACAAGAGCTTGTTGTGGACCATTTCAAATCTTAAATGGTAGTCTTAAACTGAGTATTAATCTTTATACATTATCTTTGGGTGTCTTCTACGGGTAAGCAATTTAGGAAAAACAGATTTTAAGCAAGTTATTTTGCAGAGTGGGATGTTGAAATTAATAGTATTCATTCAAATATAAAAATAACTCATAATAAATGCATAGCAGTTCTGCTGGTTACAATAGTTAATAAATACAATATTTCTCATGTTTCTTATTTATCTTATTTATCTTATTTTCATCTTTCTTATTTATCTCATATTTATTATATAGTTACAGGGTATCCATGTTAAACACAGTTTGTTCAAGGTGCAAGGGAATATTTTGATTTATATGATTAGGTATACGTTAGTGTACTTACTCGACAAAGCTTCATATTGAATTGTAATGAAGGGGTAGCCAAGAAAATTAAAAAGATTACCAACATAAAAAAGCATAAGCTCTAAATTTAAACAAAATCCTGATCTTCATAATTAGTAAGAACTGTGTTGGATTAAACTTATCTGATGTTTCCAGATATTTGTTACTGGCAAAGCCAAGCAATTGGAAATACCTCACACAGACCCTCCCTCACCCGTCCCCCTACCCAAGCTGGTACATTCAACTAATCATTAAATATAACCAGCTATGAAATTATTGACAGACTAAAATTCATTGTCTAGTCTTTAATCTCCCTCAGGTGTATATATTGGAAATATTGTCTTTATTAAGTCAAATCACATTCTGTGAAAACACTTTATTTTTTATTTTTGTTGACTCTACATTCATTTCAAAAGCACAGCTCTTTGCTGAGTGATAGGCAAGAGTAACTTGTCTCCCACTTTGTCCTCTACCAGACCAGTAAGTATCATAGAATCATAGAAATATCTGGATTGGAAGGAACTTCTAGAGGTCATCTAGTCCAACCCCCCTGCTGAGACCAGGGACATCCTCAGCTAAAGCAGGTTGCTCAGAGCCTTGTCAAGTGTCACCTTGAAAGTCTCCAGGGATGAGGCCTCAACCACCTCCCTGGGCAACCTGTTCCAGTGTTCTACCACTCTCATGGTAAAGACCTTCTTCCTAACATCCAATCTAAATCCACTCTTTTCTAATTTAAAACCATTGTCCCTTGTCCTTTCACTATAGGCCTTTGTAAACAGGCCCTCTCCAGTCTTTTTATAAGCTCCCTTCAGGTACTGGAAGGTTGCTATTAGGTCTCCCCTGAGCCTTCTCTTCTCCAGACTGAACAATCCCAGCTCCCTCAACCTGTCCTTATAGGAGAGGTTTTTCAGCCCTCTGATCATCCTTGTGGCCCTCCTCTGCACCTGCTCCGTCTGGTCCATGTCCTTAGTGTTGTTCTTTCTTTTTTTTTCCTGGATTTCAATAGACTTATTCTAATATACTCCAGTACAAGATATAGGGGTAACCAGCCAGTCGAAAGATAGGATCATCCTACTGTATTCACCATTAGTACAGCCTCACCTTGAGCACTGTGTGCAGCTGTGGACTCCACAAATTAAGGAGGATGTGAAGGTCCTTGAATGCATCCAGAGAAGGGTAACAAAGATGGTGAAAGTCTTGGAAGGAATGTCCTGTCAGGTACGGCTAAGGATTTGAACTTGTCTAGTTTAGAGAAAACAAGGCTGTGTGACCTCATTGTTCTCTAATGACTTCCTGAGGAAGGAAAGAGGGAGGTGCTGAACCCTTCTCCCTGGGATCCAGTGACAGGATTTATGGGAATGGTTCAATGCTGCTCCGGGGGAGATTTAGATGGGATGTCAGGAAACATTTCTTTACTGAGAGAGTACTCAAACACTGAAACAGACTTTGTAGAGATGTGGTTGATGTCCCAAGCCTATCAGTGGTTAAGATGCATTTGGACAATGATCTTAATAACATGCTTTAACTTTTGGTCATCCTTGAATCAATCAGGCAGTTAGACTAGATGAGAGTTGTAGGTCCCTTCCAACTGACATAATTTATAAGATTAAATTTGATTCATTTATCTGTCCAAGGACATTTTTTTATCCTTATTAATTATGATTTTATAGGGGTTTTCAATCCTCCATGCTTTTGTGTTTCATTTCCCAAACTGAAGAAATTAAGTCTTGTTTTAATTTGTAAGGCATCTCTGATATTAATACTGAATTGTTAATTTCTCTGAGGTTGTAATAATGTTACAAAAGCCAGATTAAGAAAGTAACATTGTCAAAATTGAGAATAATTCATATTTACTGTTCAGTTAGAGCCCTTGACAGATTTCAATGTTGACTTTCTAGACTTTTAGAATGCTAAAATCTACATATGCTGAGCAGAGAATTCTATCAGTAACTTATCTGTCATACCATTTCCAGTACTTATTCAACTTAGTTTATCTTAGTTTCTCTTCAAGAGATATTTATCCCATGATAACATCAGGCCTTAAATATTCCTACTCTTCACTTTATGATCCACTAAAAGCTTACATGGAACCTGCCCAGGTAGATTTTATCCAGGAAAAAGGATAAATCAAGTATGATTCCTCCTTATTATTTAATTCCCATAGGTTTCATCTCTTATTCCATAGCCTTTCTGCTCTCTTAGCTAAGATAGCTGGAACAAAGGAATAAAAGGAGTGTCCTTCAGAAATGTGCCAGTTAAAACAAATTTCATTGTTTCAGTAAGAAATTTTCAGGAGAGACTTACTCTGGCAGTGACAGACACACACTTAAGGGCTTCAGGAGATAATCCACTAGAAACGCAGAGAAATTCAACTACAACAAAGAATGAAAACCAGAGAGAAAGAAATTTCTATCCTCATTTTTTGAAAAGAGTACCTTAAAATTCTCAAATATTTAATAATACATTTCTCACAAATATATCACTCCATCTATTACTTGACGGGTTTTCTGGTTGGGTTGTGGGTTTTGGTTGGTTGGTTGGTTTTGTTTGGTTTTTTTCTTATTTGTTTGGGGTTTCTTTTTTGGAGAGGTTTGGTTGTTGTGGTTTTTTTCTTCTAGTAAAGGTTGTTTTACAAAAGATTTTATTACCTTCTGTAAAAAAGAAAACACATGTTTTTATGGTCCTGTTTTGTAGCTAGCATAATCTGGGGAAAGATTAATTCCTTTAATTGCATTGTACTAATACCATTCAGTATCAGAAATAATGTATTTACATGTATTTAGTAGGATAGACATTCTGCAATACATCAATGGCAGAGACATGCTACAGAGAATGTAAGCTTTGCAAATACAGCACTGGCAGTGCAAGTGACAGATCTAGACACAGTGCAAAGGCCCCTGGGGTTTGCAATGCCACAGCTCATTTCCTTTCCTTTTTTGTTTTACTTTCCACTGTAACTTCCCTTTCTATCATTTCACCACTTTCACTAACTTGAGCCAGATACCTACAAAATTTAATTTACATGCTATTTTTACACACCAGGTTAATTAAAGATAGTAGGTTTTTAATGAATTTTAAAGTATACTTATTTAAATGTTTTCCTATCAAGTGAGCTGTATAACTGTATTGTTTCTTTTAGAGAGTTTTGTGAATGAAAACTTTTACAGTTAGAAAAACAGACTTCACTATGCATTGTCAAAAACAAACACGTGACATATTTACATTTGAAATACACTCTCACTTGACAACTCCAGAAATTAATGCTGAAGTTTGAATATGTTGGCTAATTTCTCTTCTTGTGCAAAAAATTAATAAATATTTATTTTCATCAATGAAATAACTGCAGATGGACTTGTATTTGGTTCTTTTCATTAACCACACTTTGACTTTTAACATTGCCTGGGTTTGTTCCTTGTAGACATAACCAAGACATCTATCTATGGCAGTTACTGAGTTCAAGACTTTATAAAATTGCTGCACTGTTTTCAGTCAAGATGATTAGCTATTTATCATTATTCTTGATTCAAGAAATATATTAAGTATGATGTGGCAGCAAAAGATGAGTTAATCATGTAAGAGCAACTTAATCCTCCCTCTGCTACTACATCCCGGAGAAAAGGAAGGAAACTGACCCACTCTTCCTCCAGTAATCAGGCTAAAGAGATCCTAACATAATAGACTGCCAAAGACTACTCTTGTAGCCTTTATCCAACCACAATAAAAGACTGAGAAAGGTTAGAATGATGTTAAACCTGATGCACTGCAATTATGTATTTTTGACATACTTATGTAAAATTATGAAGTTAGTACCTTAAATGTGCCCTGGCGGCCCAAGAAGGCCAACAGCATTCTGGCCTGTATCAGGAATAGTGTAGTCAGCAGGAGCAGGGAGGTGATCATCCTTCTGTACTCTGCTTTGGTGAGACTGCACCTCGAATACTGTGTCCAGTTTTGGGTGCCTTTCTACAAGAAAGATGTTGAGGTGATGGAGAGGGTACAGAGGTGGGCTACTAAGCTAGTAAAAACTTTAGAGCATGTCTCTTATGAGGAAAGCCTGAATGATCTGGGGCTGTTTAGCCTTGAGAAAAGAAGGCTAAGGGAAGACCTTATTGCTCTGTACAACTACCTGAAGGGTAGTTGCAGTGAGGCAGGAGTTGGTCTGTTCTCCCTAGTGACAAGCAATAGAATAAGAGAAAATAGCCTGAAGTTGAACAAGGGGAGGTTCAGGCTGAATATTAGGAAGAATTTCTTTATTGAAAGCGTTGTCAGGCATTGGAATAGACTGCCCAGGGAGGTGGTGGAGTCAACATCTTTGGAGGTGTTTAAGAGAGAGGTAGATGTTGTGCTTAGGGACATGGTTTAGTGGTTTTGATAGGGCTAGGAATAAGGCTGGACTTGATGATCTTGAAGGTCTCTTCCAGATGGAACGATTTTATTATTCTATGATTCTAAATACATTTACGTCAAATCTTATTTCATTTTTCTTGTGATTCTGAGTAAGAACCATTTCACTTTATTTTAGCTCATCTAAAAACTTGCTGTTTTGAGGTAGGATAGTTATTTAATTTTCTTCTCTTTTCGCATGATAGAAATAAGCTCCTTCAGAAAGTAGTTCATTTTTTCCTAAAAGATGTTTCTGATCTGTGCAACAAGGATCTTTTTCATGTCTGTGAAGGAAACCTAGACGAGGTGGGACGTTAATTTTTAGATAACTGAAGTTAAGTAAAATGAATCTCATTGTCAAATAGCACATTCATACTTTTAATGTTCTTTTGGTGTTTCTAATGTAGTGTCACTAGCCCAAGTCAAAGACATTAAAAAACCACATGAATCTCTTCCACCTCCTGAAACAATATGAACAAGTTCAATTATTATCCAGTGTGATTTTGAAAGTGCAAAAATTTCTTCTATTTATTCCATATATTTTGTTTGTTTGTTTAGAAGTAGTTCTAAAGATTATGTGTTTTTATTTTCTTGGTGACATTCACGACCAGCAATCTATTGCAATAATCTGTATCTTCTAAGCCATTATACTCCAGTAAAACAAGCTTTATGATGTAGCTTCACAAAAATTTCAAATTTTCTCTGCAATAAAATCACATTATTTAATTGCAGGTGTGCCTGAATAGACAGTGCTATTGCACTTGCTATATGTTATCGCTGTATTAGGTCTAGATATTGTTATTTATCATGTTTCATCTTTGAAATATTATGTTTATGTCAGATCTGCAAAACTGGCATCCAGAAAAGTTGTCAAATTTCAGTACATAATCAATTGCACTTTATTGTACAGTGCTCAGTTCAATTATTTTGTGCCAAGGACAGCAGCAAATCTGAAGTGAACAAAACATAAGTTGCAGACACTTCATGAAACTCTGATAATTTCAACATATAATGCTAAGAACTGATCTGAAGCTTTAAAAGATTCTTTAAAGGCTGTGAATCATGCTGATAGTTAGACCATCAGAGTCATGAAAAGAGTAAAAGAGAAGGTTTTGGAATAGCTCCAGTTCTAAAAAAAAAAAAAAGATGACTGAATATAAGGTGATAAATAATCACTAGAAAAGCTTGTCTTGTACAATATGTCTTTTGATCTGAAAAAGGTTGTCCCAGAAGAAAATCCTGTTCCTATCAGTGATTATCATGACACAGGAAGATTTATCCAAAAAGCAGTTGGAGACAGAGAAATCATTGTGAAGACTATAAGACTAAATAGCTACAAAATTATTAGAAGATATTGTGTATGTTGGCCTAGCACTCCAGAGTTATAGTAAGCTATTGAGCCAACTCTAAGTGCTAGCTGCTGGCAAATTGACAAGGAATAGAATTAGTCTGGGAATAGAGGAAAAATGCCTTTCATCAGATACTAGCTATTAGAACCCAATGCTGTTATCTTCTCTGCAGAAAACTTTAAGGTCCAAATAATTACTGCGGTAAATAAATAAATAAATAAATAAATACATTTCAGGCTTCTTATCTTGTTGTAAAGCTTGGACATTTACAAGAAGAAAGAAAGACAACCTAATATAGCTTCAGTTTGAACAGGACTATAATCAGTAGGCAGAAATGATTGCTAGATCATTCCTGTGAAAATGTCTGAGTGATCATTTATGATTACAGTGAAATCCATTCAGTGGCTATTACTGGCCAAGGCATGTGGTTATGATGAAAGAAAACAGATCAAATAGCATCTCCTGGATACAATTTTATAGGATTTCCATTTGGTGCTGGCCTGTCTGAAGGAGAAAGTGAAGCACAATACCTACCAGGACTGCTAGCAAAATATGAATTAATATGAATTGCCTGCATTGAGAAATATTATCTATCACAGAATGAAGAGTGTTAAAATATAGTCACCGATGACCTCTACAGTTATAAAGACAGACAGCAAGCAAGCACAGCATGTAATTTTCAGTGAGGAAGCCTGGGCTCAAATGCAGTATTTGTTGTAGACCTATATTGTAGCCAAACTTTTAACGTATTAGCTCATAAGCTAAAGCTGAGACAAAATAGGAGTAGAAGTCATCCAATATAAATTTCAGATCTTTCTATTATCTAGAAGAAGGATTTTTCAGCTAGAATAGCTGCAGAAATAATAGTTATACAGAATACAAAATTTATATTTTATATTTATTGATAGGGCTATATTCCATAAATCTTAACTTCTCCTCTTTTAGTTCCTTGCTTTATTTTTTAAAGTGTCTTGAGTTCAAATATCTTTATACATAGGTAATAATTATAACTTATGCTTCAGTACACTACTGACCTATTTAAAGGTACTTTCCAATAAATTAAATTATTTCAGAGATTTTCTGTCATCACTTACCTAATAAGTAAAAATATGGAAATTCTGCTATACATAAACAGAAAGCAGAAAATTGATTAGAAATGCAGATATGCTTTTCTTAATTCGTATGAATTATAAGAACCTGGGAAAAAAATGTGAAGATTAGTATGGCTGCTCAATATATCATCTCAATAAGCAGGTTTTGAGACTTTAAAAAGATGGTAAGTTTCATTGAATGGATTGTAACGTTATACTGATGACATCTCAATCTACTTAGGCAGAATTCAGTACAGAAAAACTAAGGAAAGGCATGAACATGATTATTGATCTGAAAAGATTCACTTAGGAGAGGAGAATGAAAACGGTTGAACTATTTGATTCGTAAAAGTGAGAGTAAGAGCTGACTTGGAAAAGATTAAAAAAATGGAAAAAAATGTCATGCACTGTTATCTGCTAATTTCTATTCAAAAGAAAAGAAATAATTCTTTTGAGATAGGCAATGATTTTCATTAGTTTAATTAAAGAACTTTCTTACTCTTTATGCTCTTATAGGCTGCAACTTGCTGGGTTTAATTCTTGCTTGCATTTGTAGACATTGTATTTCATTTGACATTTCCATATTTACTTTCTATCATGGGTCTTTTCCCTTCAGTTCAATCTCAAATCTCCCAGAGGCTGTAGTGATACCCAAATCAGGTTTTTATTTGATTACACACATTCACTTTTTTTTTTCTTTTTAATATCCAATGTGAGAGATTAGATATAATAGGAAGAGGTGGAAAAGTAAATGCAACTCAAAGTAAAAATACTGATAGAAATCAGAGCTTCATAGGAGACAGTGATAAACAGGTTGTAACAAAGAAGTGGTTACCAAGAAGAAATATTTTCCTCATGAGGGAAGAATCATCAGAACTACTTATTATCCTACAATTACACAAAGCAGAGAAGAGGAAACCTTAGAACCCTACTGAATACTGAATTGTTTTCTTGGCAAACAGCATGTTCCTTCCTCAAAATCACATACATTTAAATTCTTAATGCAAAATAGTTATAGAATTATAGGATAATACCGATTGGAATGACCCTTTAGAAGTCATCTGGTCCATCTACCTGCTCAAAGAAGGGCCAGCATAGATCAGGCTGCTCACAGCTGTGCCCACCTGAGTTGTCAGCATCTTCAGGGATGGAAATTCCACACCTTCACCAGCAGTCTCAGTGTTTAAACACCCTTATTGCAAAAATATCCTCAGATCTAATTGGAATTTCCCATATGGCAGCCTGGATGTCATTGCCTTTTGCCCTATCACTGCGCACCTTCAAGAGAACTCTACATCTGCAAGACAAGTCTCTCTACCACTGGGGAGATAAAGCACAATTAGATCTCCCTTTAGCTTAGACCCAGCTCTCAGCAACTCCTCACAAATCATGTACCCTAGACTCTGATCACCATCCTGGTGGTCCTCCCCTGGATTTGCAACAATAGGTCAACATCCTTGTAACTGTGGAGCTCAAAACTAGTCTCCCAAAGTGTCAAAGGGAGGGGAGCAATCACCTGGACCTGTTGGCATTACTCTGGCTGATACAGCCCAAGTTGCCAGGCTGACTTTCTCCACTGCAAAAAACATACCGTAGATTCATATTTAACTGGTCTAATAGGATCTCAGGTACTTTTCTGGAAGGTTCCTGTTCATCCTGTTCCATTTCATGGGCTTATTCCATGCCATGTGCAGGACTTTACATCTGCCTGTGCTGACTATATGCTGTTGTTAGGTCATTGCCCATCACAAACTCATGTTTCTTGTCTTCCAGCTTTGTACTGTCAGAGACTTTAATGCACTAGTAGGACTTGTAGGTCAGGACTTGACCAACCTCACCTGAGACCCCTATCTATGCTTGTTGTGCATGGGCCTTTTCAGTCCTGCATTTACTATCATCTGTATTCCTTAACTGTCATTTGAACTTCCTATGGGTATGTTCCTTGGATATGTTCCTGTGTGGCATGCCCTAGGTGTTCCTGCACTGTCAAGAGGGTTAGACTTGATGATCTCCAGAGGTCCCTTTCTACTCCTACCATTCTATGATTCTATGATAGTTTGACTTACAATTTGTCTTGTAACTGTGCCTGATAATCATTGAGTTGTTAATAGGACTCATCCTGCTTTGTTCACATGCCTGGTATACTGTGGGGCATCACTCTGCTGGAGGGGACATTGCCTGGTTTGAGCTTTTCTTGCCTTCCTACTCACCTTTAAGGAACATCATTACTCTTGTTGCTAATTAGTATGCTGTAGTGGAGCCAGTATCTATCCAGTGTTGAAGATCTGCTTATGCCCATGAGGGCATAATTATTACTAGCAGGAAAAGTGCCATCTGGAGCTTCACTTTGAGACAGTCCATCATGTCAAACTGTAAATGTCATTACAAAGATATTGTCATTGATACTTTAAGAAAAAGAAAAATCCCTGTAGATACTACCTATGATGCTGTGACCAATTCATTTTGTCTTCACTATAAGTCACAACATCCTCTCAGACCACCAGTTGCCAGAAATCTCCACCTAGGGATAAATGCATACATATATTTGAAATGAAGCAGAAGCCGCATTAAAAGGAAACAGAAAATGCATCTATTGTATCTATTGCATACACGTCAAATGCGTGTTACATGCATTAATTTTATATAGAGAATAACAAAGGCATTATTAATATTTCACTGTCTTTAGTTTATTTAGAGTTAAGAGAAAACAAATTAGTATTATATAAAGAAGATAAAGAGTTTGAATGTTTTGTTTATATTCTCCAAGATACAGTACTCTTTCAGATCTAAGGAATCTGTAACCTGAAGGACTAGGCAAACTGAAATGAACAAATAAAACACATTTACTGAGGCTTCATGCTCAGAATGTTTTTGATTTGTTAGATTTAGCATGATTCTTTGATGCTATTTACATTTAGAGAGAGGCAGTATGTCACTGTTACAGTCAAGATGATCTCTTTATTAATTTTTCAAATGTTCTTTAAACAAAAAGAAACCATAAAAAACGCAAAACAGAAAAAAACAAAACAAAACAAAACAAAACCCACCCTTAAATTTTGCAAGAACCAAGGTAGTTCTCACCTAGAAGTGAAACAGATAATAGCATGCCATAACCTGTACATAATATAATGCCTTACAGAAAATTTTCAACATATTTCAATTTTCTGCTGGGCTTTTTCAGTGAACAGTCTTAGGTTAGATGGTGTCTCAGAGTCTCTTATGGCCTACTTTTTCTGTCTTAATTATATTTTATTTCTGTGCCCTATTAATAATTTACATTTAAAATATGCATGAATATACTTATATGCTAGTTTACAAGTTACTACTTTTTATGAAAAAGGAAAGTACATGCCCTTATAATTATCCTGTTTACAAGAAGCCTGATTCAGTAATGACAGAAGACTTGACTTTCTGCAAATTGGAAGCTTTTGAAAGTATTTCACCTTGAGCATCCAATGCAACCTCCAACAAAAAGGCTTAAAAAATAAGCCTGGAATTTTGCTTTAAGATTTTAAACATAGGAAGATTTCAACTTGGGTATTTCTTTACAGAACACAAAAATATATAAAAACATACCTGAGAATCTTCATTCAGTTCTAAAAAAAAAAAGAAAAGAAGGAAAGAAAAAAAATGCTAGTGTTAAATTTTATTTATTACTAGGCTTTTTAAATATTACAGTTTACTTTTTCTTGCTTTGCATGTGCTTATTTATGTCAGTGAGTAATTTTTCTTTAGGATGGATTATGATTTTAAGTGACTGTCAAGGTGCCAGGCATTGAAATAGATATTTTCCTTCCTTTTAAATAAAAGTAAATAGGTGTGTATTGACGGACTGTAAAGACTATACCTAAACCAATTATGCAACAAATTTAACTTCAAGATTGAACGACACTGACCTGTTGGTCAAGACTGCTAGACCACAACCAATATACAAAATAAAAATAAGGCAAAACCCACCTTTTTAAAAATTCAGTCCGTTGAGATGATACTGCACAACCACCCCATAATCTTCTCAACATTTCAAATAAGGTGTTAGTTTTAAAGCAATGCTTTCACTTGTGTTTTTTGCACAAAATCACATTACACATGAATACCAGTCTGTTACCAGTTACTACATCATGTACACAATGTATTATGTATTTAAGTAAAATGATAAGACTATCAAAAGCAACAAACAAATGTGAATACTGAATTTGTCTTTGGAGGCATAAATTACTATGCAATGCTCTTGTGCATAGTCTGATTTCCAGAACCTTCTCTGTGCTTCAGATTTGGTGTATAAAATCTTTCTGAGACACGGGATATAGAGACTAAAGAATAGATGAAAAGGATATCTTTAAAAAAATTTATTAGAAAATAATGTTGATAAAATGATAATAAGGTTTTTTTACTGTAATTACATGTAATCATCTCACTCATTGTTCATCGTGTAGTAGTTATCTTAAGTAAATTTCAAATTTATAGAACAAAGATATGTCTAGACTATGGCTATGAAAAATAGACCTTTTTAGGAACAGCTGGTAAAGGACAGGAAATCTTTTATTCTTTGTGAAATGCAAAAGTTAGAAAAAATCAGAACTGTTAAAATTTCTATATTGAAAATACAAAGGGGAAAGATAATCTCTGTTTATTCCCTCAGTAGAGTCTGTATGCACAGTACATCACCAAGTATGTGGTACATGAAGCAATCTATGTACGATGGAAATTTTAATTATCCAAACATAAGGAATATTTAAGCGGTTATACAAAGTCAGAATTGATGTTATTTAAGTCTGCCTTTCCACAGTATTACTATCTGACCTATTTGACACTGTTTCCTTTGAAAAGTTACAAATGTTTGAAAATGTTATAAATGTTTTTTTAACCTGATACTTTTCAGACATCTACACAAGATAAAATGAATCACACATAAGAAGCACATATATTTCTCCATTTTTTTTTGATACTGGAGTGGCTATCTCAGAGGTGGTAAACTACATTCGATCAAACTTTGTAACTGCAAATCCCCAAGCATCCCTATTTTAAAGGCTTTGTTAACAATTATTTGATACAAAGAGCACTAAGACAAATGAAAAGGTACTCTAGAATGATTCTACAGTTAGAACTTGATTAGGAAGTTGAAAGAAAATGTAAGAATAGTCATGAAGTGATGGGGCTCATAAAAGGAAGGGAAAGAGAGGAAAGGAAAGGAAAGGAAAGGAAAGGAAAGGAAAGGAAAGGAAAGGAAAGGAAAGGAAAGGAAAGGAAA
>JAAGNO010013651.1:0-16796 GCA_033439905.1 Ceryle rudis | reverse complement strand
AAATAAAGGAACGTTTGGCTTGCCTTTTTTTTATAATAAAAACAAAAAAGTGAAAAAATTAAATTAAAACAAAAAACCCCATAAAGTAATTGTAAAAAAAAAAAAAAAAGAAAAAGAAAAAACCAAACCAACAAAACCACCCTCTGTGCTTCTCTTCATTTTTTTTTTGCTGGCTTCTGTGACTCCCGATTGAAATGACATGCTGAAACCCTTTGCCAGAACAGGACTTGTTTTTCACGAGCACAGAAATAGTTCAATTCAGGTCAATAGGTTAACAGTCCGTACTTAAAGGTCTCACAAAAATGAGTAGTTTACAGAAGCCTGAGCTGCTCCAGCTTTTGGTGGGTCAAAGAAAAGGACACTTACAGGTTATGCATAAACCCAATACAAGATTTGATATATATGTACTCATATTTTAAAGAGTTTTTATAGGATTGAACTAATTGAACAAAACCCAGTTAAACTGAAGTTCATATGCAGACAAACTTGCTGGTGAATGAAACCTTTGTTTCTTATACTTACCCAAAATAGCTTTAACAAAGTTACAGGACTAACTGCACCCACACCCAAAGCATGGATTATTTTAAGCAACTCTTATGTTTTAACATGCTAATCTGGATCTTTGTTTATCAAAGTCTTTGCTTCAGGTTCTAAACCTCTGAAGATGAGACTGACATGTAATCCGCAGAACATTCATTGACATGTAATCACACTTCAGCATGAAGTCCTTGATAGCACTACATAAACTCCAAGCTGCTTGCAGAGTACAAAAGTTAGTTGTGATGCAATTTAACATTCTTCTGCTTCTCCTGAAAGTTGTCGGAGATCTTAGCAGCTTTATTTTAAATCTGTGCTTGTTTGCTCACCACAGACAGTTAGAAACACGACTGAAGGGTGGCGAGGAGCTCAGGGAGGGAAAACTGGCTCACAATCTCTGACTCACACTTTCAGGAAGAAGCTTTAGTTAGACCCTGCTGAGGCTCAGCCATAAGAGGTCAATCACTTTTCTCTTCCTCCTCCCTGCAGAAGGTTAATTACTCCTTGTTAGCCAAATAATAAGTATTTGTCAGGGAGGTTCAAACCAGAGGAAAGATTACGCATTTGAACTGTTACTAATTTTGTTCTATGCCAGTGAGTCAGTTCAAATGCCATCAAGGAAAGAATTCAGACACATCAGCAGCTCAGTTTTCTACTCATTGTTAGCCTGGATAAAATCTTCCTGAGCTGTGGCTGGAACAGTCATTTTCACTCTCCATAGGAAAACTAAGTTGAAGGAAACAAATTGAAGACCATTAAGCTAATTTTGTAACAAACTGCGTTTTCAGCATCTGACATTTCACAGCAATGTTTCAGTAGAAAATAAAACTAAAGCAAGTGTTCCTCAGTGTGTCACAGCTCTGAACAGACCTGTGCCACCATGAAACATCTCAAGCAAGCACTGGGGGACAGTGGAAAAAACCCCAAACCCGTAAGTATACTTGACATGATACCATAACCCAGTCCTCGAGGCATTTGAGGAATATGGGTTTTCTGCTATTTTAAGATACTTTTAAGAGTTTAAAACACTTCTAAAAGTTCCAAGCTTTTATCCCTGGCCTTATACACATGCCTCAAACATTCTCACTGAAACTATACAGAACTTAAGCATGAATATTATTTTAGATGGAACAGGAAGCAGCACTAGATGCTGAATCAGAACGGCAGCTCAGTCTCTCCTATCAAAAGAAAAAAACAGTTATTTTTCCATTAACTTCTAAGACTTCTAGAGAAATCTTTGAAGTGATTCCAGCAACACACACCTACTTTATTATTTTTACACATATGCACAACATATACATTTCTATGCAAGCTTTATCATATTACAAAAGAAACATAATAAAGAGGTAGAACACAGAGCTTTAAGTTACCTTTCAGTTCCTCCCTGGTAACACACATCTTACTCTACACTTGTAGCTGATAAGGTGTTTCTCACAGAGTTACAGAACTCACCATACCACAGATACCTTACTTGCAGAAAGGAATGGGAAATCAAAGGTTAGTGGTGTACTGCAGCAACCATCCCATGCCATGTTTTGGGATGGAAACTGGAGAAATGGTCAATGGAAAAAGCCATTTCAGCGGGGTTTGTGTCAATCAATATTGACTTGGTATCTACAAAACCAGAAGGAGATTAAAATCCCATTTGCTAAGGCATAGAACAAATACATGGAGAGATTCTACACAAAATATCTTAACATCTAATCCTGTGCATAAAGGGTGAATCAGCAGCCTCTGTGTCCATTAGCTCACCTAACTGGCAGTAACCCTAGGGATGCACAGATCTTCATATTAGGAGTCAAATGACTGGCAAAAGGAACACTTTTGAAACCAAGATTCTTCAGATTTTTTTTGAGAATATGCAGAATTTCAGATAATTTTAAAGCATGTACAACCTCAGACCTCTGAGCAACGTGTTAAGCAGTAACAAACTGCTTCCTGTTTGATTAGACACAGCAATATTCTCACCTCAGGGCACCTCACCTTCCCCTACCCCAACTCCATTCTCCTTTGGGAAGACAGCATCTTCATCCAACTCCAACTGTTTAAACAGAAGCAGGACTTCCATCTCCTGTGTGCTGTCCTGCTTCTTCCTGCTTTCTCTCTGCAGTGTTCCTGGAGACCAGAACCTGGGTGTCAGCTCAGCAGGCTCCAAGCAGGGGAGCCCACAGCTCTCAGATGTGGTGAAATCACAAGGAAGTCTTTTCCAAGACTACAGAACCGATGTCGGTGCAGATGTAAAAAGAATGTCAACACTTAACCTGAGCTCCTGCTGGCAAGAAAGGTCAATTACTACTGCAGAACAAGATAATGATTTCCAAGAACCCAGGTTGAGTGTCATACTAGCACTCAAGCACTTCAAAGACAAACATTTATCGTACAGTTGACTCTTTTGTCCAGCAGGTGTTGCTGGAGACTACAAAACACATTAAGGATGAGGTCAATCTGGTCAGCTTTTGGCAGGGGGTCAAACAATGCACGGCACTTCCACCTCCAGTTCAACAAGAAGAGTAGGATGGCTGTACTATTATTCATTAAACTTTTCAATGTTAGAGTCTAACGTAATGCAATCTATGAAGCTGCTTTCTTATTTTCAAATATACAAGCAGTGCCTACTTCCATTTCTAGGTGGAGGTAAAGCTTGTCTGTAACTTCATTAAAAAACCCAAGTAGTCAGTAAATTTTTCAGGTTCTGTATCTTACTAATTCAAATCCATCCCAACTAAAATAAAACATTTTATTAGGTCTGTGGTAATTAACAGCTTGTATCCAGAGGTAGGGGGGGAGCAGGAAATCAGTGAGCCAAAAGGACACTTGTAAACTGCAAAAAAAATAACCCCAAACTAGTCAAATGCATCAAGAGCATGAACCAAACCAAAGAGACTAAGATGACCAGGGTAATTGTAACTGGATAACACTCCATTCATGGCAAAATTTACTGGGAGTTTGGTATGTAATCTGTGAAAGCATAACACTAATTACGCTAGATTTTCCAACAGGAAGGTGCTAACGTCTCTTTACAGACAGATGTACTCCTCATCCATCCTTTGTGGGTGGTGGACCAGGAGCATGAAGGACTATCACAATATTGTTTTCTGGGAAAATATTCTCCAAGTAAATTCAATTGTGTTTTGACAGTAACAGCATAAGGAGAATGTCATACAGGATTTGAACATGAGATGTGACTCAAATTATTAAAAAAAATTATAGCATTTATGACTCGATTACAATGGCATAGCCTACAAACCAATGAAAAACTAAGAGCCACCAACATTTCTACAGATAGACCGTGGAAAGGTTTGATTCACAAGATGAATTATCCAAAAAGTTAATCAATCCTTGCTACTTGAAATGCACAGGAAGAAATTGGGGAGTTTAATACTTTTGTTTCCAACAAGAACTAGTTTTGTACAGTCAAATGGAAGACAATCCAGCCACAAATACACCCTTTAGATGGAACACTGTCAGAATATTCCTTCCAAAAGTTGTGTCTGTCAGCATCAAACTGCTGTCCTGTCTTTACAGGAAATTCATTTTTGAAGAGTTTTAGTCCACCACTGCACCCATGCTTTCCGCACAAGATGTGGCAAGACTAGACAGGTGGCATTGCCCAGAAATGGATTACAGACACTGGACTGATATTCAAAGATATAAGACAAAGCAGCAGACAAATATCTAGAGGAGGTGGGGATATGAAATACCTGCTTTCAGTTATTTTTAGGTTCTCTTTCTCTGTAGTTCTTCAAGAAGTCAGGTACTCTGATGAGAAAAGTTAAGGTACTATGCTACTTCTGTATTGGAAAACAAACCTAGATGAACTCCTAAGAAAAATGGTTAAACATAAAATGTGTCTGTTGAGTAACACATTTGCCACCCACCTCAAAGACTTGCTTCTTCAACTGAGATAAAGCTTTCTTCTGAAAGTGCTGAAGCTCAGCTTGCTACCTCTTGTTACATTCTACTTTGTAGAATTTCTTCGACTGACATCCGACTTCCTGCGCTTTGCAAGAGTCTAGCAGCTTCTTCCACCTGAAGAGGTGGCTTGCTCAACTACATACAAATTCTACTCAACTGCATTTCCAATAAATTTCTAAGCTACCAAAATTACTTTAAGATTGTTTCTAAAACCCCTTTAATGCCAGTATAAGTAGATGCCACTTCTCACTCAGCAAGCATTGGGATTGTGAACCACGGGATGCTAGGAGTATTCACAGGAAGCATTAATGCACACTGTCCAAGTTCTCTGCCTCTCCTCACTGGCTGCTGCTGGGGACAGGATTCTCAGCCTCACCATTGGCCTCAGGAAAGCTTATGAAAATTTGAGATAAAATTTCACCACTCCTACTGCTCCCACAAACTAAAAAACCCTGCATCTCCTTTCTTAGACATTCTCCTTGGCACAAAGGAGAAAGTTCAAACATCCAAAGCCACCTCAATTGAATGTTTTAGGCTGGGCATCCCTTCCATGGCATATAAAAACCCTGTAACCAGCAACAGAATAGCATCATAGAATCATTTAGCTTGGAAAAAAACCCATTAAGATCATCAAGTCCAACGGTTAAGCCAACACTGCCAAGTCCACCACTAAACCATGTCCCCAAGTGCTATATCTACACATCTTTGAAATCCCCCCAGGCATGGAGACTCAATCACTTCCCTGAGCAGCCTGTTCCAATGCTTGACACAACTCCTTCAGTGAGGACATGTTTCCTAATGTCCAATCTAAACCTCCCCTGGCAGAGCTTGAGGTTGTTTCCCCTCACCCTGCCACTTATTACTTGGAAGAGGAGACCAACACCCACCTCGATACAACCTCCTTTCTGGGAGTTAAGGGAGAGGTCTCCTCTGAACCACCTTTTCTCCAGGCTAAACACCTCAGTTGCTCTTCCCAAGACTTGTTCTTCAGACCCTTCACCAGCTTTGTTGCCCTGCTCTGGACACCCTCCAGCACCTTAATGACCTTCTTGCATCAAGGGTCCCAAAACTGGACGCAATATTCAAGGTGCAGCCTCACCAGTGCTGAGTACAGGGGTATAATCACTTCTCTAGTCCTGCTGGCCACACTATTCCTGACACAGGTCAGGATGCTGTTGGCCACCGGGGCACACTGCTGACTTATCTTCTGCCAGCTGTTGACTGGCACCCCCAGGTCCTTTTACACTGGGCAGCTTTCCAGCCACTCCTCCCCAAGCCTGGAGCACTGCAGGGTGTTGTTGGGACCCAGGTGCAGGACCCGGCACTTGGGCCTTGTTGAATTTCATCCCATTGGCCTCAGCCCATCTATCCAGCCTGGCCAGATCCCTCTGTAGATCTTCCCTACCCTCAAGCAGATCAACGTTCCCACTCAACTTGGTGTTATCTGCAAGCTTGCTAGGGGTGCACTCAATCACCTCATCCAGATCATTAATAAAGGTAACAAACAGAACTGGCCCCTATAGCAAGCCCTGTGGAACACCACTTGTGACTGGCCACCAACTGGACTGAACTCAATTCACCACCACTCTGGGTCCAGCCATCCAGACAGTTTTTTAGCCAGCAAAGAGTACACCTCTACAAGCCCACACAGCTACTGTGCATGGCTTGTTTGCACAGCAACATATGTACTGATTGATGTTACAAGCCTCTGAAAATGAGGATAAGTACATAAGTATCACAGATCAAATTTATTTACACAGTAGAGGAAGTCTTACTAAGTTTGTTGATTCCCCACCAACTGATACTTATGACTGTATAGAAGTTTAAAAGAGGTCTTGTTTAGTGTAGATGAACTGTAGAAATGCAGCAACAAAACTATAGGAGATATTCCAAGTTCTCTCACAAACAAGACAGGACTTTCACACAAAGTAAAAACCTAAAGGTATTCCAGTCTGTCAGTTTTCACTGGTGAGAAAGAACAGTTACTCAAAGTTACCTAAAGCAAGCCTCTGAATTTCACTGTCATGCATGACTAGAACTGGGACCTCTTACACACAGAAATACTTGACAGTTTTCATTTGCTAGTTGCAAAGTTAAATGTTATGATGGTCTATTCAACTCATATACAGCTGCTCCGATAACCACCTGTGACTGACACAGCAGTGGGAAAGCTTTCTCGCTAGATTCATCTACTAAGCCTTTATTGATGCTACCGCATCTCTCTTCTTTACAGGAGGTAGAACACAAATGCATAAATATTTTGCATCCATGCCACAGAGCGTGCCATTACCGTGTTCCCTAGACTCTTCCAATTCCTCCTGCCGTTTTCTTCCCAACTTCTAAACCAGCAGCTCTCTTCCCATTCTCAGCAATTGACAGGTTTCCCTCCTTACCTCAGATGCAAGTCTTTCTTCAGTTTTATCTAGTCCTCCATCTTCACAGTTATGGGTTCCACTTCAAATCTTCCAGGAGGTTTCCACCATGCAGCACCATTTCTGAAGCTGTAGAGACAGACTGCTGTAGATACTAACACACAGACTGCTGCTTCTCTCCTGACATATCTACCAGCAAGTATGTTATCTTGGTCCCCCTCTCACGAGAGGGAACGACAAGCATCACACAGAAGCAGGAAGCAGCTCTAATCAGGACTTGCCATAGTACATTCCTGGCTTGATGTTTTATTTCCACAACTAGAGAGTTAAATAAGTGTTAGACAATAGTAAACAAAACTTTTAATAGTCAAATTCAACACTAGTAAGAACAAATAGAGCACAAATGGGAAACATTGTTTAAACTAAAATTAATGAAGAGATAAGCCAGTAATTAAAACAGTCCTATTGTTTAGCAACACATCAGCCTAGGTCCAACATCAGTACAGGTTATGACAGCCACATTCTGTTAATTCTGGAACTTAAAACGGAATAGTTAAGCTTTGCCCGTTGGCATCTCAAACTGCAGTTTCAGTATTGTACACTATAAGCACAGTCAAACTTATGTACATAAACAATGAAGAACAAACCCAACACTTACACTAAATTTACAAGTACTCCAACGTTAAAAAAAAATATACAATAGCCTCAAGAATAGACAACTGAAGAGAAAACCAACATTTATAGAACTTATTAGAAAGAATTACAAAACATCAATAGCCAAGACATGAACAACTGCACTACACTAGAAGTCCAAATAATAAATTGGTGCATTACTTCAGAATGCACTAGCTTTGAGAAAAACACGCTGCCTTCACCGAAACGCAGCGTCAATCTGTTTCACGTAATTGTTTTAACAAGAAGCCTATAAACACAGTAATGATTGTTTTAATGCTACAGTTTACAGCGAGGACAACAAACTAAAAATAGCAGCAGTTCCACATGGCACTTAAATTCCACAGGTTTCTAAGCTGTGGTTTATGCAATGCCTACAAAGTGCTCCCAGTTGAATATACAAATAAAATTCACAATAAAAGTCTACCTGACATCAGGTACGTTGAGTGTAAGTGGCCTTAAAGCCTGTCTTTCAAAATTTATTCCCCTCTACTCCAAAATAAAAAAAAAATTAAAAAATAATAATAATAAAAAAAAAATTCAGTAACTATCAAAGTAAGCCCCCCTCCCTCCCTCTTAAAGATCATTAGGGATATTACTTCTCATTACAATGTCGTAACACTACAAAGCAGCACACCACTATAGTGGTTAACCCTGGGACGATGTAACATCTAACAGTGTAACCAAAAGGCTTATGGATTAACATCCAGGATCCTCTAGAGACAAGACAGTAGCTGAGTCCGTTTTCTCAGATGGTTAATACAGCTCATCAGCCATATTGTACAAGTAAAAACCCAGAAGCAATTCCTGCAGAACTAGTGACACCGATCAAAGACAGGACAAGAAACCAGGAATTGAACACTTCAATTCCTTTGGCTTCAGTCCGGCAGAGATACCATAGCCATCCTCAGTAGTTCTTTTAGACTTCATAGTTAGTATATAGTAAGACTAACTGAGCGGTTCATTTTCTTTCCAATGAGTCGAGACGGTCTATTTTGTGTTGTAGATCTAGTTGTCATTCTGTCAGTGAACAGCGCTCGCTCCTCAGCTGCAGCCTTGGCCATCTGTGCCTTCTTCAGCTCTCTGCAAGACATTGAGAGAGTTAAGAGTCACTTACACAATGGTGTAGAAGAAGATGATACAGTAGAAAAGCTGAGTTTTCTTACAAGGATTCCTTTTACTGATAACTTACATACACAAGAGGTACGTTAAGTGGCTCAAATGCAGGAGTGTTAAAAAAAGTTAAAAATTACCATGGATAAGTGTTCTTTTCAAATCATTCTTTGATTTACAGTTATAAGGATGTACCCTATTTTTTTCCCAGGCCAGAAAAAGGCTTCATAAAACATTAGCTTTTCCAATGATATAAAAACATGTTTTATATGAGCAAGCAAGTTACCTCAGCAAATCTATCCTTGAATGACCCGCACAAACTGTCAAGTTATTCTTTTTGCAGTCAGTGTAATTGATAAGAAGATTATCTTTATGATAACCAATCTAAAATGGCAAGTCAGGCTACATTCAGGCTGTAGCAACAGCAAGATAAACAGATAGCAGTGGAGACAATCCAAATGCCGAGTGAACATCTTCATTCAAAACAAGCCAGTCAAAGTAATCAAGAGGTCTGTATTCCTGCATAAAAACCTGCCTATTACGAGTAATACATGCAAAGTTTTGTCCCTGCTCACTGCAGGGGGATTGGGCTAGATGACCTTTGAAGGTCCCTTCCAATCCAAAGCATTCTATGATTTAGATGACTGCTTAACTTAACTCTTTCTCTGAACCTTAAGCAGAAATCAGACTTTGCTAAAGGTGATCTCTCCTTCAAAGCTTTAATTCAGAGCTGTGTGTTTGAGCACGGGGTAGGACAAGATAACTTTCCAATACAAGTGATTCTCTGGTAGCCTAGTAACACTGCTGTGGACAAGTCAAATTAGTCGAAAAACATTCCTGATGTGTCATTTCTTTTAAGTTCAGGGTAGTTCATTTAAGCCACGTTTTCCAACATTTCAGTGTACAGATGACCTAGGAAAACACAGAGTCAGGTAATATAGGTGTGTTAAACTATACAGGCCACAAACATATGCACTATGTTTGAAACATTTCTTTAGAATGGTAATGTTTTGTATGCCTTGAATACTAAGAGTGTAGTTGAGATTCCCTCAGAGTGTTCAAGAAGTTCCTTCCATGAAGAAAGTTCCTTTTAAAGTTACATAACCCGCTTTGTACTCTCAGGTACGCAGATGCATACAGATTTGGGGTCAGAAACAAGGACAGTCCTGTTTTAGCATCACTCTGCTATTGTATGTACACCCATTAATTTATATCGAAGGGCCCCAAGGAACTACTTACTTCTGCAAGAGTGAGTTTTTGAATTTCTCAGCATTGAGTTCTATCCGGAGCTGCTCTGCACTCTTTTTTGCGGCAGAGAGAAGCACCGAATGCTTGACTAGTGCCACAGCTGAAGGTCTTTTCTCTGGGTCCGGATTAATCATAACCTTAGAAAAAGGAAACAAGGTGTTCTAGTTAGGGCAAGTAATACAGTAAATCACACTAATGGTGAGCCACTAGTGCGAGAGTTCTTACTTTTAGCAAGTCTAGTAATTCTTGAGAAAGCACTTGCGGTATTCTAGGTAGTTTTCCTTGTCGAATCTCATGCCATTGGTCCCCATTAGTTGGAAGTGGTTCAGCCCCAGCAGCGCAGACAACAGTCAGAGCAAGAGCAAAAATATCTGCTTTTGGCAAATGAGTGTAGTTCTTGAAAAATAGAGAAAAATAAACTTACTACACATACCACCCAGTGCAAGAAGAAATCTAACCGACAGCTAAACAAGTCAGCACTGCACAAATCCACACTCCCCTTTAAGTACTACCAGTATTCAAGTGGTATTAATTAGGAAGCTCCTCCTCTGCAGAGGTGGCAGACAGCAACTCTAAAGAAAACAGCATGCAGACCTAACATCACTATTTTCCCCAAACAGAAAACAGTTACCTCTTGTAGGACTTCATTTGCAAGAAAACGGCTATCGCCTTCCTCCACCTGGGGACTAGACACTCGAGTTACATGACCAAGGTCACCTGCAAAAAGAAAAGAAAGTTATTTTCAGAAGACAAAGAGACAATGCAATTCTTTTGAGCACAAATGTGCTGCTGCTTCTCACCTATTTTAAATATGATTCTATCAGATGACCAGTCATCATCATCACCTTCTTCTGAAGTTGTACTGGGGACTGATGTCCTAGATATGAAAATATTACCTGAAAAAGAGAATTGGTAAACAAAACAAAAATGTCCAATTTCTACTAGTTTCACTAGCTTGCTTTAGCCGCACAGAAGTTTTAGTTGTATGCATACCCAGTTCATAGAGCTAGAAACTATAATGCACTTGCTCTGGCTCCTCTGCTGGGAGGGGAGCCAAGTGTTATGCAAGTAGTCAACTACACAAAAAAGACCTAAGATAAACGCAACAACAGTTGAGGTTTGCCAGCCAATTTTATAACTGACATATTTGTAGTGCTATTTAGAACTTCAGTGAAGAACCTACAGTTATTAAGGTGTGGCTAACTGCTCATTTCTCTGCAGCAGATTAACTGAGTTGTCAACAGAGAGTAAAGCAGTGTACAAACTTACTGGGTTTGATATCCATGTGTACCAGGGACATTGAATGAATGTACTTTAAGCCTCGAGCCACCTGAAGCAGCAGGTCCTTCAGTTCTGGTTCAGTAAAATAACGCATATTCCTGTAATTTTCACTGATGGCATCCGCTAAACTGCCACCTAAAACAACATTAAAGGAAACAACTAATTATTTTACATCCATTGACAAAGTAATGAGAACTTCCTTCCAAAAGGAAGTACAAGTGGCTCCCCAAAATAAGTGAAAGCTTCACCAAGAACTTGCTGATGCTACAGAGGAATTGTAAAATCTAGTGCTATATCCCCCATTTATGTAATGTAATAAAACTACTTTTCTGCTGCAGTTACTATGCAAATTAACAGGATACCAACTCAAGGGAAAAAGACATCTCTCCCTCTTCCAAGTCTCGGACAGGGTACCAACCACACTAAAAAGCTTTAGAAATCAGACCCACCTCCCTTTTTAAAGGAAACTCTCTGGTAATTTTCTCTATTCCAGCTTCTCCAACTGTACAGAAGAATGAACTACTTTGCTGCTCACAAATGCCTCCTATACTTCCAGTATTCTTGAACACTTAAGCCTTTGCAGTTTTACATAGTTTTTCTTCATGTATCTGATCTGCCTTTTCCAACAGAAAGGAAAATGAGCCCATACCATTGTTGTCTCCAATGTCTCTGTGTGTAGGACAACCAATTGCTAACTAGCACTAGGGATTTGTAAAGATACCTGTATATCTTCAAAACTTAATTTTTTTGAAAGCAAGTACAGAAGAAGCAGTAAACTTTACTTACCATTGCAATACTCATTCTGTATAAGCATATGATCATCTTCTGCCCATGCAGAGTAGTATCTTACTACGTGAGAATGCTGTCCCAGAACTGCATGTGCATAGACCTCTCTTAAAGCATTTTGCCTGTTAGTCACAAAAAAAACCAAACCGAAACAAATACAGCACACAAGAACATTGTAAGGTGAAATTAGTCCAATTTCAGCTTGACAGAAGCATATTACAGTATCGTGCCCAGTTCAGAATTACTGTTAAAAATCTTCATATTTACTTCTGTAGTACCTTAAGGTGGATTTAATTTTAGCTGTTTGGTTCTAAATACATTTACATTGCATTAAAAGACTAAGTCTATGGAACATAAAAACAAAACAGTGCAAAAAGAAAAAAAAAAACAACACCAACAAAAAACCTATCCACCGTGGTTTGTTTCAGATAATTCTCGAGGGAGCTGCCACTTTAAATTAGATACTTTCCAACCAGCATCAGCAAACTTTGAGAAGCATCACTGAAGTTTTAGGGAAAAAACTAATGATCACATCCCAGGAGTATAAGTGAATTCAACATCCCTAACTTCTTGTGTGTAAGTCTGGTATGGAATTTTAAGCAACTCAAACTTGTTTTATAACTATTTTTTCTCTCCACTGCTGTAAAAGTCATATGAATTGCAAGCTCACAAACACATGCCAAAAAATACCCTAAAACTGACTTAACTAATTTGCATGTCACTTGAGTTCACAAGGATGAGGACCTAGTTGGGAATACTGCTTGCTTTTCATATCTCAAAGGATAAACACCACAGTTTATTCATATAGTCCCTTCCCAAGATTAATGCAAGTAAGCATTATTCTTGCTTTCTAGATGAGAACAATCTGTTTCCACATGGAATATAGGGACAAACATCTGCCAGGAGAAAGGCCAAGTAGCCTTTTCTCCCTAGTGCTGCACAGCATTTGGAGGAAAAAAAAAAAAGTGATTTCAAAATTGTACCTGATTTACATTTAATTCACATGTATTTATAACTAAATGACTTCTCTTGACACCAATAAAAAGAGAAAGCACCAAGAAATGACTTATCTCCTAAAGGAAGGAAATACTCACTCATCCACAGAGCCAGCTAAGGGTTTCTTGGATCGCTTTATTGCATAAATACAGCCATCAAGCCTCTTCACACATTTAAACACAGAACCAAATTCACCAGATCCAATCTTCTCCAGCTCATGAAATTCAGTTGCATACCGTGACTTCATGTTACTTTCTGTTATTGTTATCCTCTGCAAAAATCAGAAGGAAAAATACTCAGCTCTGCAGATACACAAACTGCCAAACTTAGCACCAAGTTCTAAAGATTAATTACCTTGGCAGGTCTGATAGTTTCATCTTCAGGCTCCCCATCACTTGCTTCCATGTCCTCTCCACAAGAGCTGAAATTCACACCAGTTACTTTTGCAGAAGAAATACGGCTTAAATAAACTTAAACCAGAAGTCTAGCAGCTGTTGATTTTTCCGAGATCTAATTCTCCCACTCTACCTAAGTTTAGTTTAACTAATGGAATGCTAGATATTTGTAAGCACAAAGTCATAAAATAAAGGCACCATACTACTGTCTCTGACACTTCTTTCTTCATGTTTCATACTAGTAGTGAGTGTGTCAAGAAGAGACCGTGTGCATAACTCAGTCAGATAAAAAGACTGTAAGACATGGCCTAGTCTATCTTCTCTGTACACTAATCAAATCATCTTGGGCCAAATGATTATTTCATAATATCACTCAGCTCAAAGCAGATACTTTAAGAGCATCATGCATCGCTAACAGATTTGCAAGAAAAATACTTTCACAGAAGCAAAGCTTTTGCAGCTAAAAGTGGTTCCTAAAGATAAGCTCAACAAAAGATGATCAAAGTTACTCACTCATTCCAGTGTGTTCTCTTTCTCCTACGACATTTTCCTTCAGAGTTGTGAAGGAACATGGAATCGGGAGTGAAGGGATTGATGTTGACATGAGGTGTTTGTCTGATATCTTCTTCCTGCTTCTCCAATCTCCCAACATTCATAAATAGAGAGCCCCCTCGGAGTTTGACTGCACTGGAGCCTAGTCCTTGCGCTTTAGAAAGCAAACTCTGTATTTATTAACAAAAAAAAAAAAAAAAAAAAAAAAAGACACCCACACAAGAAATTTATAGCCTCAATACTGCTTTAGACAAAAAGTCAGGTCATGCTTGAAAGCCACCATTACAATACTTTCTCATCCACATGTTGTTTAAATACCTTCATATCCATCAAAAATAATTCCAAAGAAACTATTAGACTTTACAGTCCACACAAAACCAGTTAAAGCAAGCACTGAATGTTAAATTAATTTAAAAAAAAAACCCAGAACTATTACCAGAGCAGTGGTTTCCTGTCCTTAGTCATGTCATCGCCTATATTTCTTGGACAATTTGTCCATGAAATGAACACCGATGAAACTGAGGCACTACCCTGTGCTGTATCACCATGATTTTCACATACAAGACACAGAGGTTAGATCAGACATAGGAAGTTATCTTTACTGACTACAAATGCAAGTGGCAAGCTAAAAAAAAAAAAAAAGTCAAATAAAAGATTTTTTTACTGCTGCACAAAATTCTCTTCACAGACCTACCAAAAATTGCTCAACAATTGACAGCATCGTCACATTGTCAGCTCAGTATCCAAAACAGATCTTTTGAGTGGTAATTTGTCAGACCAGGCATTTTACAGGCACATGATAAAATCTCTCCCAGGAGTCTCCTACATCCTGGTGAGGATGCCAATCACTGTCCCACTGGATCACAAGCACTACTAGTGTTGTCTTAACCTAGCAATAGCTTTCAAAATAGAGATTTTTCCATAACTAGCACCTAAACCACCCTAGGGAAAACACTGCACAGCCCAAATCCAGACTATCTGAAGAGCTTTAAGTCACTGTGCATATCAACATACATTTCAGAACCTCCACCAGATACCTTAACCAACTCAGATTCTTCCAGATTCCAAAGATAAGTTCTCCAAGATAACCCACATCGAATTTGGGCACCTAAGAATCCCACTAAAACAAAGTGACCCTTGGCTTTAGGTCACAGTCCACAAGACTCATCTCTAAAGCTTCTGCTCCTGACTCAGTACAAGATCATAGAATGCTTTGGGTTGGCAGGGACCTTTAAAGGTCACCTAGTCCAACTCCACCCTTGCAGCAAGCAGGGACATCTGCAACTAGACCAGGTTGCTCAGAACCCCATCCAACCTGGCCTTGGAAGATTCCAGGAATGGGGCATCATCACCAGTTTTACCATTTCCAAATATGTAGAAATTGGTACCAGTGAAGCTTCATCTGAGATAGAAGCTGTAGAAAACTAATTAACAAGCTTGTCTTCCTCACACCTTTCAAACTATGGTCTATAGACCCCCGAGCGATTATCCCCAGGGATCATCCCTGGATTGCTTCTAAAGGTCTGTATGAAAAGTAATGAAGAAAGTCAGCCTATTATCACTTGATTTAAATTCACTATACGGTGTTTTACACGACGGTCGAGTTCAAAAGTTGCGACGCCTTCCAAAAGCCTGTTATTGACAGAGCTAGGAGCTACCTATCCCTTTCAGCTTCCAAATGCAGCCGTCTAACAGCACCGGCTACCCAAACAGCCTTTTACATTCGATGCAGAGAGTGCAGGCGCTGGACTTGCACCGGTCCGAGGCACAGCAGCAGCGGCGGCACGCAGGGGCAAATTCCAATTATAAAGACAAAAATGCACACTAAAGAGGTTTATTCTAAGAGTTTAATAAGCTACTGTCACCCTTCAAAGATCATTTCTACAAAATACAGCAAAAGCGGAGCGCGTAAGCATTTACACAGCGCACATAATGCAAGAGTCGATGAATAGACGCCTACTTGGCACGTATGAAGAGCACTATTCCACGCTCGCACTCTGTCCCGAGTACGGGACAGCGGGCGGGGTGCGGGGGCTGCGGCAGCCACGCGGAGGCGGCACCGCCCCTGCCCTTTCCCTTCCCCTCCCCGCGCGGTGCCCACCGGCTCTCGACCCCCCGCGCGTTACATAACCGTAACGGGCGGGCTGCGGCACCGCCGGGCTGACGCCAACTTGCCGTTGCGGGCAAACGGGGTGGTGCAAGCGGCTCGCGGGGCAGGCGGCGACCCCACCAACAACGGGCCCCCGCTGCTCCCCAACCCCCGCGTTTCAACGGCCAGGCGCGGCGCCTCTCGCGGGCCTCCCGCCTATCCTGCCGGGGGCGGACCGGCCGCCGAGCCCTGCCCGGCCCAGAACTCCCCCCCACCCTCACCCAAGCGGGCGGGTCGGTCGGGGGGCCCCGCGGCGCGGCGGAGCGTTCCCGGGCGGGGGCCTTACGTGGGGGGGGGGCGGGGTGTAGGGGGGGCCCTAGCTTGGGTTTTCCCGCCGCCGTGTCACCCCCCCCCCCCAAGCAGCATCCCCGGGGACGCTGCCTCCGGGGCGGGCGATGGCGGGGAGTGGGCCCCGGGTGCTGGCAGCCCCACATCTGAGCCAGGCGGATCCAGCCCCCATGGCGGGGGGGGGGAGGGGGATGTTCCCTAACGGGAAAGGGGCTCCCGCGGTCGTGGGACAGGGTTGCGCCCGGGAGCCCTTCCCCTCCTGAGCTGTCGGGGCAGAGGGATGCTGCCGTTCCCCGCCATCACATCGCGCAGGGAATCCTCGAAGAACCGGGACCGACGAATTTGGGGTTCGTATTCTTTTTTTTTTTATTAATAAAGAAAAAAGAAGGCGGGGGACGGTGGGGGGTGTCAACAGCATCTTCCTTTTCGCGTTTAGGCGCAAAAAAGCCCCAAACCGAAGCGCTGCCTGAGCGGGAGGGGTGAAAACCTCAC
>JAAGNO010013648.1:44683-56742 GCA_033439905.1 Ceryle rudis | reverse complement strand
AGAAGGTGTTCAGTGTCCCTTAAGCTCTGAAGGTGTTATCTTTACATGTAATTAAGGATTAGGTACAAGAATAAGGGCCACAGATATGAAATGTCTCAAGTTAATAAACATGAGGGGGTTTTCTATTTTTTAGGCATATGGAATCAGCGCAAGAACTATTAGGTAACTCAGTAGGTTAAAACAATTACAACACGCTTCATAAATCAGAAGCAAACAAGATATTTTAGAGAAGGAGCGTGACGGATGAGGTCACCAGATATACAATATGTCATTTAGTTAACTTAAGCCCATATTTTTCCCATAATGTAGTAGATGAACTCATTAGTTACAATGAAAAACAGTAAGAAGGAAGCATCTGGCTTCCAACTGCCTGTTTCTGACAAGGTTAAGAGCACTAGATCTAGTAATGTTTCTGCTTTGTCTACTGACATGGCCTTGTGCTGCAGGAAACTGATGAGGTTTGCTGAAAATTTACAGGCTTACTGTCACAATGTTATAACATAGTAAGATGTGATTAGTTAGATTTTTGCTTCTGTTTAAACTTATCATTTTTCCAAGTTGCTTTGAGTTATATTCTCATTTTTCCAAGTTGCTTTGAGTATATTCTCATTACAATTTTAAGGTTTTTCTAAATAAACTTATTAAGTAGTATTCTCTATTTCTGAATTCCGAAGGTGCTAGGAGTGCTGTAACACATAATAAATAAACATAGAAAAAAACCCCAAACTTGTGAATATGCAGTGTTGTAAATAAAATTGAATGGATTTTGTGACCAAGGAGGTTATGATTTGCCTAAAACAGTACTAATAATAATACTGATCCAGAAGGTCTTATAATACATTCAGATATATTTATCTGCATATCACAAGTACTAATTTGCTAGTATTCTTATTTGAGGGGCAGTTATTCTACCTGACTATTTTCCTTTGACTTACAAAAGTAAATTAGACTTTTTAAACCTTAGTCATTTGGCTTGCTTGATGTTTTAAAAATGGGAGTTAATGCATTGTACTTCAGGAGTTTTTAGAGATTGTTATTCATAGTGAGAATTCAGACTAAGCCTAATTGACTTAGTGCAGTGTATTCATCTTAGGTACTGAAGATACAGTAGATAATTTTTTCCTCTTTCTTAAAAGAAAAAAACACGTTTTAAATTCTCCAGTCATATGTTGCTATCTCCACTTACTTGTTTGGCAAAAATACTCGCTACTAGACCAGTAATTTCATAGACTGCTGCTTTCAAAACTCGCTAGGAGTCAATTCATTCCCATGATTTTAACAGATAAAAATCTGTCTTCTGGTTTAGCTAAGGTATTTGAATTTCCACAACCACATTTCCATCAGCTTTACTGTCTTTAGTTCTGTGTTGACCTTAATGAAAATTGAGGTTAGGTGTACTTCACCGTGTAGTGGACCGTCTTCTTTTTTATTGTCGTCTTTCCATTTATATAATAATGGAACCTTATGCTATTTTACTTAACATATATTACAAGGGCAACAATCTGCTTGACTGGCGGTCCTCTTCCCTTCAGTTTAGTAGTTTTGTCTTTGTATGGATGATGTTTAAAGAGATAAGCAAGCAGAAAATTCATTAGCATCATTCTGTGGATCAGATGTCCTTCTGTGCCAAATATAGGCAGTCCTAAGTAGATATGGATTTTTTTCCTTCCTGATCCGGCAGATGCTAAGTGCATTTTATGCAGCTCATAAATCCAGTTTCTACTTCCTGCTTCACAAAGCAGGGCTCATATCTATTTGATAAGATGTGTTTAAGGCACTTAGAGAAGGAGGAAGTGACTTCCAGGTTTATGGCTGTTAAAAGAAAACAATACTCCTTATAATGGATTATTCTGACTTGTATTTTTAAAAGGCTTTTCTGCTCTGTCCATATCTGTTTGTTAATATTTGTATACATGACAAGTTTTATGCTGCCATCAGTTCAAACGAACAAATTTCATGTAGAATTTTTTATGTGCACGTGCATATGCACACATTTATACCCACATGGTAAATACAAAGATATTTTACACCTGACTGTACCAAACAATTGGTAATAAGACATGTGATTGCTATTAAGGTTATATTGTTGAAGAATGTTGTATTTGAAATAGTCAGAAGGGCAGAGCTTCTTCTAAGTTGTAAAATATTTTCCATAATATCTAAACTGCTGAACTGCTCTATCAGAATCATCAAACAAAAAAGAAGTGTTCCTATTTCATACATAGGCCAGCTAAATTTTATAATCGAGATGTGACCCAATGAAAATAAGATAGTTTGAAAATAAATTAAAAAAAAAAAAAAAAGTTTAAGAGCAAGCTTTCTGTCATTAAAAATAGCCACAGTCTACTGATCTAAAAAATGTAACCAAAAAACATGGAAGTCATTCACAAGTCTAGCTAACTTTCCACTAAGCATAGCAAGCTATTCTTATTTAATGAAGTTACTGTGTCTGTTTCACTGAATAGAGGTACACTTTTCTCGGTTACAAGATGTTGTAGAGTCCATTTCAATCTGGAAATGTTCCAAACTGAACAGATTTCACTTACCCATCTCTATAAAGCTGTGTTTATTTTGTTCTTAACATTTACCTGAAAGAATTACAGAATTGTATGTTTTATGGGGAAGCAGGAGTTATCTAAAGAATCAACAACGACACTTTTTTTTTCATTCATGTATAGAGAAATTTATGCTCATGATATATGTGCAAAAAATGTGTATGATATGCATTTTAAACCAGACAAAGCAAACAAAAGGTCTAGCAGTTTTCTCTCCGATGCAAGCTTAATATTTGCTGACAGCAATAAAAAGCCTAAATTTTATAGTAATCCTAAAGTTTAAGAGATTACATTTTTCTCTACCCATAGAGAAAAACACATCATACAGATAGGCCATAAATAGTTATAATTTTTAATGTTATTTTTGCTGACAGGATTTTGCTATTTGATTACTGTGTGAGTAGTGGGTTGTAATTCTAAATGTCATTGAGCTTGCATAATACAACTTTGGACTCCCTCTTCCAAGCCTTTATATATGCCAAACAGCTGTTGAAAGCAAAATGTTTTGTATATAAAATTAGTTTTTAGGGTTTAAACTACCGAGATTTATGGGCTTTCTAGGACATTTCTGTCTTGAAAAACCTTATGATCATATATTTAGGGGGAAAAAGGAATCCAACTAGGTTATAATTATTGTTCATGATCTCTATTTCACTGCAGAGACACCAACTGTGTTTCCAGAAAATATCAAAGATAAAGAAACACCAACACCAGTTGAAGATATTCATCTGGAAAGCTCTATTCCTCATACAGATTCTGGAATTGGAGATGAACAGATGCCCAATATTTTGAATGGCACAGACTTGGAGACCAGCACAGGCCCTGATGCTATGAGTGAGCTGTTGTCTACTTTGTCTTCAGAAGTGAAGAAATCTCAGGAGAGCTTAACAGAAAGCCCCAGTGAGATCCTGAAACCTGCATCATCGATATCAAGTATCAGCCAAAGTAAAGGCATCAATGTCAAGGAAATACTGAAGAGTCTTGTGGCAGCCCCTGTTGAAATCGCAGAATGTGGTCCGGATCCGATCCCTTACCCAGATCCTGCACTGAAGAGAGAAGCTCAGGCTATTCTGCCCATGCAGTTTCACTCATTTGACAGGTATATGGCTGGATTCATTATTTTATTTTGATGTAATTCAGAAGTTTTAAGGATTTACTAGGTTTTTAATCATGGTTTTTCTTCTATTGGTTTGTATTAGATTATGTTAAAAACCAGCTACATTGCTTCTCCTTTTCTGTGTTACCAAATCAGACCATACAGTTTAGACAAAAGTAATTAATCTCATTTCTCTCAGTGAGGTACTTAGAAAACAATCCTGTTGTAAAGAAATATTTTTGCAGTAAAAGCTTTTTGCCTTCAGATAGCATTTTGGTGAGGAGGAGGGATAATACCTGCTGATACAGAACAGACCACAGAAATTCAGTTGAATATTCTTTCAAAAGCTTAAATCTTAATTGGATCCATCATTGCACTTTTTTTCTGGTACTGAAATGCTTCAACCATGGCAAATTGTTTGAATGGTCATGGTGGAAACCAGTTTCCTTTTAGGTCTTTAAACAGCAAATTTGCTCAAAAGTTGGTGTTTAAAAATAAACTGCTGTACATTTCCACAGAGAGTTCTTTGTTTCTTTTCTTAGGCTATAGCTTCTTCTCAGCTTTTGATGAATAAACTTTTTTTTACATGTCCAGTCCATCTCCATTATCCTGAATGTAGAAGATGTGCAAATGAAAGCATCCTTCTAGAAGTAAAGTAACCTGGTTCACTGCGGGTTCAACCTTAACCTGTGCAAACAGCTAACTCATCAACAGTGTTGATGAGATTACATTTTCTAACGTGACAAGATCCCTGCATTTTCTTCATAAAAATCTTTTTTAAAATTAAAAAATGGAATCATCAAACACTTAAAGATAGGGTAAAACATATCTCAAAATTTTAAGCAGATTTGTAGAAATATATTAGTTCGTTATGCAGGTACAAGAATTAAAATTCTGGAGGAAATAAAAAATGAAAGAAGAAAATGTCTATGTTGTGATTTATGAGAAAAATCCATCTGCCTTTACAGAAAACCTGCAAAAATGTCAGCGATGTCTTCAGTAAAGTCCTAAGAAAACCCATATGCAATCAGTGTTATCAGTATAACGTAAACAGTGAAGTGCAGGAAGATACATGAGAATTTTACAGTTAAAGTGAAGAAGTGCTTCTTTATTGTGAATTCCATAGAAAAGCTGATGCCTTTTTGTCTGTCTGTATACATGTATCAGTCCTGAGGCTGCTATTCTGAAATGATTCAATAAACAATCAGATAGCATCTGTTGTAACAAAGAAGACCGCATCAAGATAGGAAAGTGAGATGTGCTTTGGTAGCAATGAATATATCCCTTTGTAATAATTTAAGTCTTAAGGCAATTCCAGAGAAAGCTCATTTAGCAACTATTTCATTAAGAGGGTAGGTTTTTTTGTTCATCAATCCTCATGTTTTGATTTTACAGTGATTTCAGTGTGAAGCAAGAGATATTTTTTTTCTATACAGTTACAAACTTTTACTTATCTTCTTTAAGAAACCATCTTATTCCAGAATGCATTTTTGTACATTAAGCAGTACAAAAATTTTTACTACGTGTAGCACCTAACTGTAACCACTAAAAGGTTTCTTTAGTTTACCTTAATAAGCTAGATTTCTACCTGGGTCAAATATTTCATTCATGAAAATATTTCATTCAGAGGATTGTTGTTAATTCACAGAATGCTAGACACCTACATTAAAATGGAGCATATCACCTCATGAGGTGTCTCTGTCATCATTAGAGGGAACTTATTGTCAAGATGATGGAAGCAATGAGTCTTATTCTGCATTTCTAAACTATAGCTTTATAAGAAAGCATTTAAACCAATAAAGAGTTGCAGTAGGTTGGCCATAATCTGCGTGACCACCTCCATCAGATTCTTCTTGCAACAGTGTGACTGCTTGTACGTTTTGAATATCATTATTTGCAGTTGCTAATACAGAATCATGGAATTTTTTCCTTTTTTTATTATTTCTTTTTGTCTAGAACTTATGGATATTTGTAGGTATTTCATACTTAATAATAAGTTCGCTTAGGACCTAGTTTGTTTTATCCCTATCTTGTTTGGTTTTTCCCCTCTCCTCTTACCCTGCTGACCTAGCTGTGATTCCATGATTTCTTGTACAATGTGTACAGCTGTGTTTGTATCTTGGTAGCATATGTTGTGCCATGTCAGCCCTTGGCATTGTTTACTACTCCTGCAAAAAAAGTAGTGATGGTTGAAGTTTAGGCAAAAGAAGACCCGTTTGCATCAATTTTTTGGGGATATTTTGTTTCATTTCAATAGATGGATCTGCTATCTCATTTTGGTGAGTGAGGTAGACCAGGCTTTTTAATATAACCAACAGCTATGAAGGAGCAATTGGCAACTTCAGGCAGGCCCCAGCAGATCAGGAAGTGTTAAATTCATTCCTCCAACTAACCAGATGTTACTGAACTGTGTGCGTCTTGATAAAAATACTAATGTTCTTAGCCCACAGGACTTCAGCTGCATGGTTGAACCTCATGGCTGCATTACTGGATGATGAATAACATTCGGGCCAGTAATTGTCTGTGCAGTCTGATCATATTTTCCAAGTACTTCCTTGCCCAGTATGCCAATCTTTGGAGGCAAAAGATGGGTAGTGGTGTCACTTTTCTTTTGCAAATTACAAAGGAGGAGCAGATTGAGATCCTGAGCTTCTCTAAGTTTTCCAGGGGTTGAAAGATGGGTTAGTGGGGAAGAACCTTGAATAGTATATTGAAAGGCAATTAGAATTAATAAAAATATTAATTGAGAAAGCAACATGAATTTTAGCTTGCGGTGGTTTATGAACATTTTGTGTTGCCTATAGTACCCCAATTATCACTGAAAAACTGAAAAAAGAAATTACAACATATTTTTTTCCATACTTGCTCATGTAAATGTGATTGTCTTTACCGATATAAAATAACAAATAATATACACTGCATAGGTTTAAAAAGCTAATGTTGTGTCTGCAGACCATATTTCTGTAGGATCTTCTATTGCTGTAGTTTACACAGGTTTTGGTACTTCACTGAGCAATGGGGCTATTGGTCATTTTTGTTCTCTAGGGAGAATCGTGAGCAGTGAACTGTATTGTTTTGTCAGGTTTTATTTGTTTCAGTGTTTATAAAATATTTATAAGCAAATTGACATTGGAGAACTATATTTTACACTTCAAATCAAAAGATATTCTTAGTCCTTGTGTGGCTAGACTTTATTTTTGCATTTGGATAGCTGAGTGCCTTGTAAAGAAGACTTGAGCTAATAAGTAATTAGTAGAAAAACAACAGAATCTTTGCTGGTTTAAAGATACTTCTTTAACTATGATCTTGCATGCAGGTAAATACCATGTAAACCAAGCTCTTGTAAATTAAATTGAATTAAGAATTCTATTTTATCATTTAATATGATGCGTTTTGCTCTGCATGTTCTTTTACTTGCACATTGCTGATATGTTCGTAATAGTTGTGTTAGGTTAGTAGGGTTAGAAGGGAAGAACTCTGTGTGTGTGTTAGGTTAGCAGGGAAGAACTTTGAATAGTATATTGAAAGGCAATTTGAATTAATGAAAATATTAATTGAGAAAGCAACATGAATTTAACTTGTGGTTTATGAACATCTTGCATTGCCTATGGTACCCCAATTATCATTGAAAAACTGGGAAAAAAAAAATTACAGCATGCTTTTCCATGCTTGCTCATGTAAATATAATTGTGTTCACTGGTATAAAATAACAATACAGTGTCTGCTTCCATAGAATTTCCATAGAACTTCCCCTACAGTGTGTGCTTCTGTAGAATTTGTGCAGTTATAAAGGAAATATAAAAGCAGAAAATACGTCCAACATGTTTTCTGAAACAGGACTTGTGTGCAGTTAATGTATGCAGCAGTTCAAGTACTATCGAATGTAAATGATGAGGTGATATTGATGAAAGGAGGGGATTGAGGTCTCGAGGGGCGCTGATGACGGATTGAACAGAAGCGGCCTTGCACCGCACGTAACTCAAGTCTGTCGTCTTCACCGCTCAAAGCCGTAATGGGAGGTGGCAGTCTGAAATGAGTTGCCACGGCAAAGAGTATTATTTTTGAAATGCTTTCACACAAATCACTAGGCCCTGCATACAACTTAGTTTCATGCTTTAATGTCATCAGGAGGCACAAATTGGTGTGTCTAATTGTTTGCCACCTGCCAGCAAAATGAGCTGCCAGCCAGCCAGACGGGTTTGATTGTCTGTCAGCTCTTCAATAGATTGAGAGTGACAACATCAAAAATTTCACTTCAAACTCTGAAGCTTTGAGCAGCTTTTCAGAGACCTCTTCCCCACAAGTGCTTCTGGACAACTGCATTTTTCAATTAGTTTTCAATATATTGCTGCCTTCTGCCTCATCTGTCTTAAGGTAGCTGTAATTACATTATAAGCTATATAAACAGATTTCTGGGACAGTGGAGCCTGGATCCTCAAAGTTATGACATGTCTTTTAACATCAGACTGAGTTCCTTGCAAATGGTATCCAGAATGACATTTTTAGAAGCAAACACAAAGGGTTATTTCACCTAGATTTACAACTAATGGAGCATAACTCACCAATAATTCCTTTTTGCCTTCTCATCTTTTCTCTGACAAAAATCAGTCCCCATTATGGATTTTTAGGGTTTGGGGATTTCTCGTTTCTGGGGTTTTTTTGTCAATTTGCGTTTTTTCCTACTAGACACAACCTCGACCATTAACGTTTGTGAATTTGTGACTTTACCCAGGACTGCATTCTGAAGCCTACGTTTGTTCCATTCCATTTTTTTTCTAGGAAAGAATTTTTAGAGGGGTGCTATTATTAAAATTGAGAATATTTGTGATTTCATATTGATTATTTTCTCAAAGTGAGATAAGTTGCATATATTTTCTGAATTTAGCAGAATTATTTCAATAGGAAGCATGCTTGCATAAGCAGAAAATCTTCAGTTCCTGGAAGTGAGATTTTTTTCCTTGCTGTATTCCCCTTTAATCCATAATCACTTCATAAATTGGAATACTACAGTTTTTCATAGTTAACATGCTCATTGAAGTCTTTGTAAGCTTATTTTCAAATATTTTTGAAGGACACTGTTTTGAAGTAGTGTGGTCTTGGCTTTTTGTTGTTTGGGTTTGGGTGGGCTTTTTTTTTGACTCGTAGAAAGTCCTTGGGGTATTTATATGCTAGAAAAGGTGTATATCTTATGAAACAGAGTCAGGGCCGATGCATGTCCTGCTAGTCAGTACAGAGAAAGAAGGTCTTCAAAAAGTATATTTAGTATGCTTTATTTTTTAATAGGTGATATTACTACTAGTCGAAGAACTATTACTAGAATTACTACTACTTCGAGAACTATTCGAAGTATCTACGTGTTTTACGAGGACTTTTTTCCTTTATGGGAAAAAGTCAAGCTCTGTCAGAGATGATGCACTGAAGGTTCCAATAGAGACATTCAATATTTATCTGTTATATTATTACCCACCTTTGGAGGTGATATGCACTGGTCTAACAGTCATTTACATGAAATAGCTAAATTAGAAGGTTATATTCCTGTTAGAGTCATTAGATTCTCCAAAAGGTGATTACTGAAAAATAGATTTGATTCTCCTGAAAACTTAATAAAAGTGGGTTATGAATAAATGTGTTTTAGTTTTTTCCTCAAGAGAAGAAGATTACTTTTTAAAGTTCTTAATGAAAAATAATTGGAGAAAACAGAGCACCTTTGCCGTGAATCAGAAAGGGACAGTTAGAGGTGCTCTCTGTAAGTAATGACTGAGTGGTTATTACTTGGTCATACACCCCATTACTTTGGGTATCACAGTAGCTTGTGAACATGAGAATGAAAAAACTAATCAGGACTGTAGGAATTAAGTTACTCATCTAGAGTTCCAGTTCACTCTCAGTAATTTTCCTCACCTTTGTGCAGTGGAGGTTGTGGTTCAAAGCAAAGACTTGAAAGCTCCTCTCTCTAGGAGCTCTTTGCACAGGTAACTTCAGATATATATGCTTCAGAGAATGGTAGGTATGGTTTCAGATCCTCTTAGAGAAGGGAGCTGGAGTTCCAGTGTCTGTATTCTTAGAGTGTCTTAACCACTCATTTTCTAAACAAAATATGGGACAATGTGGAAGCTGCGCCTCAGATGGTTGTTTAGAACTAATTAATCCTATATTTTTGAATAGGTTCAAGTCAACCAAAATTGGCTATATTTACCCTCATTTTTTTTCATCAAGCTATAACTGTATTTCCCTTGTCCATCATTTAGCAATCTGCACACAGGTAGTGCTTTCAAAACTTTTCTGACGACCTGTTTGATGCGCATCTTTTCATATTCATATGCACGGAGCTGTAGGTATTTCTCAACTAGTTTCATGTCTGTTTTCTCAGGAGAAACCAGCACCTCTCTAACATGATTCACTGGGTATAGAGATGAAAATTTTACCAGAGCTTTGTCTTGCTTTTTTTTACCCCAATAAGCCTTTGTAAAATCACTGCTAAATCAGTGTTGACTTTTACATGACTGCTGCTTTTTAGCTCTTGATTTTATTTTTTTTTTTCATATCATGTATACATTATTAAGATCCTTGCCCATCCCTGGTCTCTGCCTCATTCTGCTTGTTTGTTTGTTTTTTTTTTTTTTTTTATGTTTTTCTTTATTTGATTATGTTTCTGGCATTTAATACATGACTTTTTCACTTTTATTCACATTCTTCAAACTTACTACATTTCCACTGTTTCCAATTCTTCTGTTCAGCCAAGACCATTCATCTTTCTTGATAGCTTTTTATTCATTTAGAGTTTTTCCTTGTTTCCTGTCAGTATTTTAGATCATTTTAGATGTTTCAGCTAATTTATCCTGAATGCAAAGGAGGTACTAGTGCTGGGAATTTCTTGGGGGTAAATACTCTCCTGCTTGATCTGAGAGTAAAGATCATTAACTTCATATTATAGTCCTAAAATCATACCTGATGCACATTCTTCTCTTTAGAAACAAGAAATTTATGTTCAGTAGATTAAGATCATGTTTTGTACTTTTAAGATTTGGATGTTTTGACGAAGGTATGATATTGAATGATTGAAAGAATCCATAACTGGACATTCAGTCCTAAGGTTTCATTTGCATAAATCTCAAAGATTATATCCTTCTGTGAGCCTTCCATATATCTTCACTATAATTCACATTTTTCAGTTCATTTTTTCTTCACTATGGCTGTTGACTCTGAGTTACATCTTTCCTCCTTGATCTCAGACAAATTATAGAATCCTAGAATCATAGAATGGTAGGGGTTGGAAGGGACCTCTGGAGATCGTCAAGTCCAACCCCCCCTGCCAATGCAGGATCACCCAGGGCAGGCCACACAGGAACAGATCCAGGTGGCTCTGGAAAGTCTCCAGAGAAGGAGACTTCACAACCTCTCTGGGCAGCCTGTTCCAGGTTCTGTCACTCTCACAGTGAAGGTTTTCCTCACGTTGAGGTGGAACTTCCTGTGTTTCACCTTGCTACCGTTACCTCTCGTCCTATCGCAGGGCACCACTGAAAAGAGCCTGGCCCCTTCTACTTGACCCCCACCCTTCTGATATTTGTAAACATTAATAGGATCCCCTCTCAGTCTTCTCCAGGCTCAACAGCCCCAGGGCTCTCAGCCTTTCCTCATGAGAGATGTTCCAGTCCCTTCATCACCCTATGGCAGTCAGCCTAATAGAAGGTTGCCTAAAGTAGGATTCCAAATGTGTTGTTAGTACATACTAACAGGCACTTGTTAAAAACTCAAATCACAATCTGGGGCTGAAATCAGAAAGAACAGTAGGTAATCAACAGTACACCTGTCTCATAAAGGACTGGACTTAGACACAGGTATAGAGAATATGAATAAATTTCAGAGAAGAAATAGTAAACTGTCTTTCAGGAATTAAATTAATGTAACTGTAGGAAAAAGGTAACATGTAATATAGCAGACAAATTGTTCCCGTTTTCGACTGTGGTTTCTTCTGAAACATCTAGCAGAAATTGCTGTTTGACACAGCACTTCTACTGCTTTTTGAAGAGCACTTCCTGAAAATCCTCATGCTTTCTGCTGCTGTGGGGGAGGAAAGGAGGAGCAAGAATATTAATTCATCCTTTAAGAGGTTTCATATATCCCAGAAGAGCGTGAAGTGATTCTAACTTAATTGCCGCTGGTCAGTTAGGTAGCACAAGACATCCAGTATTGGAGGCTTATGTCTTGATTGACCAGAGTGATTAGTTTGGAAGGTGTTTAAATTTTCAAATGGAAAAGAGATACAGATCACTGAGAAAGAGAGAGAAAAATATAGTGCTGCATAACCTGTCACCAGCACTGGGTAGCTAAATTTTTAAGGAAAGTTAGAGAAAGGGTTTTTTTTGTTTGTGATTTTATTTTATTTTATTTTATTTTATTTTATTTTA
>JAAGNO010013648.1:26868-39881 GCA_033439905.1 Ceryle rudis | reverse complement strand
GATTGAGATTTATAGATAAATTGTCCTAAGAAATAGTTTGAAAAATCCTTCCCCTTCCAACCTTTTATAAAGATTTTAATATTATATCAATTTTAGAAATGCTGAACACATTAATAAAAGTAAAAAAAAAAAAAAATAGTATCACATTGAAAACATATAATTATCTATTAAAATGCTCGTTGTGCCATTTTTAATTAAGTAATGCCTATGTTAGAACAGTGATCATGTATGTCAGGTTTTGAGATATATACATGAAATTTCCAGAAACTTTCTGGCTTAGATAATTTCACAGACTGCAAGTATATATGTTGTTAATGATTTTAAGGAAGTGTATAGAATTTCATTTTTATATGTTGAAATAAACAGTATACAATTTTTAAGAAACACTAGATGTCCCCCCAAACCTATTTACAGTTGGTTTTTTTAGTATGTCACGGATGTGCTAGAAATACAGATTTATCTTTGAGGTATATTCTGTCCTGGACTTGTGCAAATGGTGTTTTTTTCAGTTATTCATGGGTTACAGTCGGTGTTTACATTTCATCTGCCATCACTGTCGTAGTCAATGTCACTGTCACAATGTAATGTGATGTATGTAACTGAAGTCCTTTTGGTGCTTTGAATATATCTTTTGGGACCGAGGTTTTCTTCCTTCATCTCTTTATGTAAAAAACTGGTTTTAAAGGTTTTTAGATTGTATTTCTGTAATCACATCCTGATTCTCACTTTTATGTTAATTCAGTAGTTCTAGGTCTGTTTGACCTCTTCTGGGAGCCTAGCTGGATAGACAACTTAGGAACTGCATTTTTAGACAATAACGTTAATGAAGAAAATTTTACTTTGGAAGGAAAAGGGAAGAAGCAATAAAAATGTGTTACCTATGTATATATGAATATAAATATGCAAATAATATAAATAGGTAAATAATATACAAATAATATAAATATGTCCACACGCACATATACATATATGTATGAAACCTTAATCTTTTTAAAACTACCCTGTTCCTAGCTAATTTGCTGTGATTCCCAGGTTGGGAGAGATAGCCTACCTTATAGTTTTGTGTTTCATTTTCAGCATCATTTGGTACACTTACAATTTGTATTTAGTCCAAGCCAGAACCCACAGTGTAAGCCACAGTCTACCTCCCACTCTCATTATTAAAACAACATACGAAACCAGTTCCTAGTCTAAATCCTGAACCTCACCAGCTACTCTAGTGTTAGTGAGCCCAGCAAATCCTGCTGCATTTTGATACTGTTTAGAATGTAAATTTTCTCAAATGAGCCAGTCAAAATTCTAATTTTTATCTTAATTCTTTTATCGGGAAAAATTGTTTAAAGGAAAATTAAAAAAAAAAAAAAAAAATTTCCCTGTTGCCAGAGAATTTTACTTCTGCTTCACTGTTAGCTGTCTGCTTAAGCAATTATGAAATCATAGATGCTCTGTAGAGCTTTGCTGGAAACTGAAAAATAATATGTACCTGTTTAATGCAAAGGATGGTGATATGTCAACTGATAAAACTCACCAACAACAATTACCAGTTATCATTTCAAAAAAATGGCCAGCTAATGCTATTGATCTCTAAGCTGGGGTTCTCCATCCCTAGTTGCTCACTTGAATAAATCTAGTCTGAAGCCCTCGTCCCTGGTAGCATTGCGGTCCCTCAGGCTTTGAACTCCAACTACGGTACCATTTGTTGCTACCTCTTTTGCAGTGACACATGGACTGTGCAGCAGAACAGGGACAGCATTTATCACACTGCTCTCACTACTGTTCATGGCCATGCTGAGCCTTTGCTGGTTTGCTTCAGAGAGGCTGAACTCACAGTGCCGTTTCAGCAAACATGATAGATTGGCATTTAGAGTCTAAGTTTAGCCCTTAGCTCTGACCCAGATCCCTTCAAGTATAAATGTATTCTCTGTCTGCATCTTTTTTTCTGGGCAGCTGTTCATAACCCATTGAAATTATATGCCCACAGCCCTCCCTACTTTTAGGATGTTAAAGTTTTTTTCTTGGTTTGAGAAAGGAAACAGAAAAGCTATAATTAGAGTTTTAATACTCTTCAGACACTATTTCCCCCCATTACTTCCTGAAAGAGTATACATTTGCTATCTTTTCTGCCAATTTTTAATTTGTATTTTATTTTCTGCCTGCAGTTGCAACTGGGCAGCCAAGAAGTGTGCGCATAAATATATATTTAAAATAGTTTAACTTCTCCACTCAAGCTCATCTTAAATATACCTTTATTTTAGAAAGATCTTACTTTACAGGATGATGTAAAAATGTTTTCATCTTTGGAATATAATTTGGGAATAATAAAAATCAGGTAAGGATTTCTTTTGCCTGACTTTCAATAGCTTTTTAAGCTTATTATAGCTATACTTGCAAAATAAGTTTTTTATTTATGTGGTAATTGTGTAGAATGTTTTTAATCGTTTTAGAATAAATAACAATATTTCCTTACTTAAAAGTAGATTAATAAGACAAGAACTCTATTAAAGGTCTCTAAAAGTTAAATTTTTTCAGACTGAATTAAGACCTCTATTTTTTGGGGGACAGGTGCAGTAGACTCAGGATCATCTTCTTCCTCTTCGTCATCCAGCTTTGTGAATGGTGCTACCAGCAAAAATCTCCCAGCTGTCCAAACCGTTGCTCCAATGCCAGAGGATTCAGCAGAAAATATGAGGTACACAAGTTGTGTCTTTTAATATTAATTATAATTTCTCCTCCCACCACAACTTCATACATACAAAATAGTGTAAAAATAACACAATATAAACACATTTTAGCTTGTTTTATATGCATTAATGTAAGTTATTCATGTAATACAGTGTATATTTATACCATTTCCCAGTACTTAGAATATATATACTAAAATAACACTTCATTGAAAATTCTAACTTGGTCAAATTATGCCAGACACTAAAACTTCCTTAAAAGTTATTTTTAGTTGACTGGCTTTCTACATTGCTCAATTATGATAGTAAGAATTGGAACACAGGCACAACTTGGCCATGGACAACTAGCAAGTGGAAAGAGAGAGATAACCTCTTCTGAGAAAATTAAAGGCCTATTTAAACTGGAGAGGATAAGAACAGATGTGTATTTTTTAACTTTACTAAATATTGCAACAGATCCATGGTGGTATAGTAAGAGATATGTACCATGGGATAGCGACTACCCCTCTTACACTGACTGACAGACAGGAAAATGCCCTCTGAAATTCCTGTTAAAGATCTTTGTCTAATAGGTTATTATTTTGTAAAGGTATTCAGCTGTGCTGAAGTGCACTTCCAATTTTTGACCTTTTCTGTCTGCCCTAAAAAGCTAACACAGGTTATACTAAGGAGTTGCCAAGTGTCCCCTTAGCTGACTGTCCACTTTGAGGTAAGTTTTTAAGATAGTAGGAGTGGAGACAGCAACCAAGCTCATGAACAAGAGAGTTTTATTCCCTAATGAACTGGAAAGGAAATAAAAAAATTGAGTGCTCTAGGCAACCTGTAAAAAAAGAAGAAGAAAAAAAAAAAAGTTTTGGTTCTTCAATGATTTCATACAAAGTACAAAAAATGCCTTTTTTCACTAGTCCTGTCTGAAGTCTCAGGTGAGTGGTGCTGGTGGAATCACAGCAATGGGTGCAGGCACAGGCTGAAATCACGAGGGCTCTTGGCTCCACTCTAAAAGGATGCAAATGATCAAGAAGAAAATATGTGGTGTAATTAAACCACACCTTCTGCATCTGTTAGGATGGTGCTCTTCTGAAGGTGAAATCTTTTTTAAAATTCAGATACTGAACTACATTACAATGATACTGGATCACTAATTAGTTTGTTTTTCAGTTATTTTAACCAATTCTTGGGTTTAAACTTGTTTTAACCATTTCTTGGTGGGTTTTTTGTTTTGTTTTTTTTTTTCCACAAATGTTTTGAGAGATTTTTTTGTCTGGGAGCTGAAGCAAAACTTCAATTGCAAAATCTATAATTCAGATTTTGAATTCTGAGTTTTGACTCAGAAGTAGTCATGTTCTGAGTAGTAACTGAAATTAGTGACTGAAAAAAATTTATGTAGAGCACAATATCAGAAATTTAGATAAGTTAAAATCTAATCAACCCAAGAAATGTCATTGGGGATTTTTTCCTTTTTCTACCCCCTTTCCAAGAAACAGCTAAAACTTTGTTCTGATAATAGATAATTTGGGGTTTCTCAGTTTGAATTCATTGCGCTTCAGCTTTTATGAGACTAAAACTTTGAGTTGTTTGTGGGGTCAGAGAGCATGAAGTGAAAGCTAATTTATCTAAGCCTTCCCTTACAGCAGCTGCATAAGAAAAGAGCTGCTTATGGCTGTAGACTGTGTAGAGGGTAGTGAGCAAGAGAATGATCTTGGACTTCTAGACATTTAATAGTCATGACTTGGAGGTAGAGATTTGGCCTGAAATGAGGTTGAGAAGGTAGTATATTTGGGACAGGGATAGTGTGTGCCCCGAGTTTTCTTTGCACTTTCTTGTGACCAAATCGAGCAGTAGGTAGTAAGAACTATCCACAGGATTATTTGGGGCTTTTTCCTCACAGTTTTAAAAGTATTTCTTTTAATCTGATGCTGCTGTAGTGCTCTTTCAACATTTTCTGTCACAGTTTATCACTTTTATAAATGTAGAAATTGCATATAAGTAATTTATTTTCTGACGTTAATATGCAAAATAAACAATCCTGAATTTGAAAGCTATCAAGAAAAACCTCTTCGTTCACTCATGAAAATTGATCAGACCCCATAGGGAGTTCCCTAATGATTGCAGATGCATTATAAGGTACAATACATGTTAAAAAGTGATATAGAATCAGGTCAGTCTCTCTCTTTTGCCTCTCTGAGTGCGTATGTGTAGACAGGAAAGGCAATCGATGGGCTACCTACTTCCCTGAAGTATTTTCTTGAAGTGTCTCTATGTATGCTTTTTTTCTTCATGCTGTTTGTTCTTTTTGAAACTGAAGAACCAGAACTCCAGTTAGTTTCAGCATATAAAGCACTAGGGATTTACATGAGGGAGAAAAAGGTTGGGGTTTTTTTTCCTTTTTTCTCTGTTTAAATATTAATTTCTGTCCTTTGAGATGCTTTTTTATAAACAGTACTAAACTTTGATCTCACATTTTCACAAAATACTATTCCCAATTGCCTATGAATAGATCTATAATATGTAGGATCCATCAGCTATTCATTTGATAACAAGGTGTTTATTAAAAGCTTATCCAAGGTGTTGAATAATAGTGCTGCCACACCTCCTATATTACTTGATTCTTAAACAAAAATTGATCTTAATTTAAAAACTTCTGAAATTGAAATTTTCTCAATTGTACGTAAAGTTTTCAGAGTTAAATGAACTCTAAAATTAGTCCTTTTAAATCAATTCACAGTGAAAGCATATTTTAAAACATGGTTTAGAGAAGTCTAGATTAATCTAGTGGGTTTTTTATCTCCAGCAGCAAAAGCCTGGGGAAGATTCATGTTGCAAATTAAAACTCCTAAGCTAGTCACTTGCATTTCAAGTATAGTCAATAGAGGCTTTAGCATAGTGAAATGCTCTTCAACCAATTGCCTAAAACAAAGGCTAGTGATTCATTTAGAATATTAGAAAATCAGTGTCTGAATTTGAAATGGGAAAGCAGCACATTGAAAGAAAATAAGCTATAGGAATTCAGTAAAATAATTTTAAGATAATGAAGGAAAACTTCCAGTTTGCTTATGTCAGCTTTCTCTTAAAGATCTTCATGGGATCTGAATTAAGTCGGCATTTATTTAGTGTTTATAGATAACAGATTCAGTATAAAATTTAAATGTCAGTGTTTATAGATTCTGTCAATAAATGTAATTCTCCCTATAATTATGCTTTTAATTGCCAAAGATATTTTGGTGCCGTAATTTAAGCACAAAGAAAACCCCTTCAGCTACCACCAATCTGAAAAAGAACAGCAGAAGTTCTTAGTAGACCAGAATATGTATGTGATTTAATTTCTATTTTTAAGTAATCATTCACTTCTTTGAGATAACATGGCAGATTTTTAATCTTGGCACATTTCAGAGTTTCACAGGGACAAGTGTTAAACCCTGTCGAGTTTTAGAAGGGAAGGACTCTTAAGAGGTACAATCCTTAGCATGTTGCTGGTGCTTGTATACTATTGCTAAGTTCGTATCCTCAGACAAAGGAATACTATTTCTGACATTTAGGAAGCAAACAGAAATTGCAACACCTCTTCTCATTGTACAAGAAACACTTCAAGTTTCAAAGAGTGTATAGACTCAGCAGGCAGAGAAGTATAAATGCAAAGGCAAAGTGATGTACCTGATTATGTTCCCTCAAGCTTCAAGAAAAGAATATCAGTTTTCTTGATACGTGTGCTAGAATGTTTCCTCATGCACTCCCTTGTCTAGCATTGCAATGCCAGATTTTGTTGTTTGAAAGCTTGAACAAAAAAAGCAAGTTACTTGTGATTGCCTTGAATGAATAAAAACTTCCCTTTTCAAGCTTTCAAATGTATATAAAATGATGATATACATATAAGCTGAGATAGGAGAAATAGACTTAATCTTGAATATCTGACATTCTTCTTATATTCAAAAATGAGAACAAAAGATTTTATTCATTCTGGAGTACTCTGCAAATGTAGAATTTCTTAGGCTGACACGCTGCTGACTCTGAGATGACATTTACATTTACTTAAAGCCATTTAAACACTGTAAAGTTTAATGAAATTATGATCATCCTCTTTTCTAAAGAAGCTTACGGCAACTTTTATAAACAGGTATGATTTGACATCATTTAACTTCTGTTGTTAAATGTTCTTCCAAATGTGCTCTTTTTTTTTTCTACAGTATCACTGCAAAGCTTGAAAGAGCCTTAGAAAAGGTGGCCCCTCTCCTGCGGGAAATTTTTGTTGACTTTGCCCCCTTCCTATCCCGAACATTGTTGGGCAGTCATGGACAAGAGCTGTTGATTGAAGGTACTGTTTCTGTTATAAAATTATATTATTTTAGCCATTAGTCATTTGATTTGAGCAATGTTTAATTTACACAAGACTTTATGTAATTATTTTTGATAAATTAATTGGTTGTTAATGTGTTGTGATTTCACTTCCTTGCAGTTAACATCCTGTAAATAATATAAAAGTGAGAGCTTTTGTACCCTTTTTTTAATTTGCCCTAAGTGAGATGCTGTGTAAAGATACATTTTGTGATCTTGGAATGCAAAAATCTCTATAATTTGCTGTTTCCTCATCAGAATAATTATAGTAGTATAAGTCTTTCTGATTTCTACAAACTAGTGAATAATATCATTAAAAAGCGTAATCAATTCCCATGGAAGAAAGAAAATTGGAAAATTGCACCAACATTTTTGTTACATGCATCTGGATTTGGGACACTGTTTTCTCAGGTTGGTCAGTTGGATTCACACAGGCAGATAAATTGTTGTCCCTACAGGGGAATAAAAAGTAATGATTTTTTGAAAAAAAAAAAAAGTATTCTAGAATACTTTTGAGGATTTATATAGGGTTTTATGAATTCTCTTTACTACTTCATAGTTACAAAATTTGGGGAAAATAAGATAATGAATCCTTGTAAGTAAGGCGGTAAGTAATGCAGAAATTATGTAGAAAGTGGAAATGCAAGCTCATGCAGAAAGTAATGAATAGTGCTAGTGCAGTTACAATAACGATGGGGAAATTTCCAAGAACATGCACTGATCCCATATCATACATCAAGAGGAACATATTCAGTCAAGTAAACCTTTCATTTCAGAATCGTTCTTGCACAAAATATTGCTGTTTAATGAGAGGTTTATGGTTGGACTCGATTGCCTTAAAGGTCTTTTCCAATCTGAACAGGTCTATGATTCTATGATGAAAAAGTCTGATTAGGTCAAAGCTTATAATGTGTGATGGTCTGTGTAGAAAAAATACAGCTTTGTGTTCAAATTCCAAACCACCTCCTGTTATATGTTTTATCTAAATATTGGTGTCCAGTCTTTCTGCGGTATCAGTTATTATTCTCCACAACATCTACGTCCTCTTTTTATTTTTAATGCTGGAAATATTTGCAACTTGTAACTGAAATTTTCTAAATAGACTTTTCTTTTTTTTTGGTCTGATTATTGTTTAATAATATTATTGTTTACCAGTACCAAAGAATGGTAGAGTAGCTTAGTAATTGTCAGAAACTTCAGGGGTTTATACTGCTTATTCTATAGTTACGAGTTGCAGTTCTCACATTGGTCAGAGATGCTCACTGAGAATACTGTGGTGGCTGTAAGATATTTATGGATTCCATTCTTGTCTCTTATGTCAGTGAGTTGATTGCAAATTTTGTAGCAGTGTTATCCTTTTCCGTTTGACAGTTGAACTGTGGGTTTTATACAATACAAATAAAATTGTCTTGGTTTCACCTAAGCTCTTTTATCGCTGAAAAAAATTCTTCATCAATGCTGTTCTGACTTCATCTTTTGGTCAGATTTATGGTGTGAATAAGGCTCCAACAGTTCCCAGCATATGACAAAGACTGCAAAGCTAGAGGCCACAGGAACCTCACAATTTTATGGCAGTATGAGTTTATGTCCTTGCCTGTCCAGACAAAGACATGGTTTTGTTGGCTGTAGCGTTCTTCCGGTACTCACTGGGACTGCTTTTCCCAGTCTTGTCCATCTGTGACTCATCCTTCCAATTCACTTTCAGGAATCATTGTTTATGAACCAAACACTGACTTCCAAAATAAGTACTGTCCTTGCCATCACATTTCCTTAATGTTATGTCTAACCTTCTCTTTATGCACTGTCTCATTCCTGATTTCTAAGAACTAGTCCTTTCTTCCCAAGATATTGAAATCGCAATCTGTAAAGAAAAAAAAATCCAAATGCAGCTTAGATTTTTACACTGCATGCCTCGGGACATGAATTTCTGTTTGCTCCCTCTAAAATAAATGGGCTTTTTGTCTTTTTAACAGAGAACTCAGATTCTTTTATAGTCATTGTATACTACTTCTCATCTTTTCTTTCTTCATTGCCTGTATGAGACCCTTGATCTCAACTAAACTGAATTCTTGCCTAGTTAAGTTCCCTTTAAAAGGGAATTCTAAATTCTCTCCTAGTCCATTACCTGATTTACTTTGATAAATTTCCTGTCATTGTTTACTGACAGCCAGTGGTGGTCCTTGAAGTGCTTGAAAGGGCTCTTCATGTAATGAGTCTGAAAAACAAAGGGGTTTAGTGGTGTGATTCAGGGTGTGTGAGTACACAGAATTCCTGTAGGGCTTTGTTAATTTAAACTTGACTTTTACCGGCAAGCAGTAATTAGCTTGACAGTTTTATATTAAATAGTTTAATTTGTTGCTTTATGTGTAAAGGTTTTAGTTACAACAATTAAAAGGAGCCAATAAACTTTAATCAAGTCTGAAGGTGCTGTCTGGTTTTCAGAGTGATTACTACAGAAGTATCTGTTGCATTTTCTAAAGCCTGTCCTTTTCTTCTGAATATTCAAGCTTGAAACATGAAAATACCTTCCCTCCTCTTACTGTCTTTTAACACCTCCAAACTTCCATATGGTATGAAGCCTTTCCCCTACCAGATTTTGCTAAAATCTGAATACCTTCAGACAACCTTGATGGCATGTGACTTTTTTCTGAAGGTCTCTCTAGTGCTCTTGTGCATATGCATGGGCAAGAATTGCTAAATCATTTCACACTTGGTAAGAATATCCACAGTTTTGTAGCTGATGTTTTCCATACTGAAGAGAATGAACAAAGGAAAAGGGAACAGGGAAAAAAAAATGAATTTTAATACTTCTAAAACCAGTTAATTATGCAAACTTTTCAGAACATCTGATGCTTTGAGATAGGAGGTGTTAATATAATTTTTTTAATTTATATACAATTTAATTATGATTTCACTTTTTTGTTGTAGTTGAGTTGTCTTGAACTTCTTGTGAAAAATCTTGCAGTCATACTAGGCCACCTCATTTTCCTTTAGCTTGTATCATTATTATGTCCCATGGAAGTCTGGCTGATTTGTTCTTTGAGGAAATTGTATCTAATACCTAAGGAATGGCTTCTTAACTCTTGAGTGGAGTTAAAATGAACAGGCTGCAATCATGTGGTCAGTCCAGAACAAAAACTTGGACCACATATATTCAAAACTGTTAATTTTTCATGTTTGTTTATGTAGCGCTAGCAGAGGAGCTCTATCAAGTAGTAATCTGACGCTGAAAAATGTATTTATTGATAAAACTCTTCATCTGTTTACTTACTGAAATAGTACTCATTTTTGCCCCTTTTTCCACAACCAGTTCTTTCTTCAGAGATATTTTACTATATTCCAAGTATTTAAACTTCCCAGAATAGGTGTCTTCCGTGATAGGTTACAATGCAACCGAATGCAACTAGTTTGAAACACAGTATACCAAAACCAGACCAACTCTAATGTGGTACATCATCTGAGGTTCTTTCAATGCCTTGGAGAACAGCAGTTGCAAAGGTTAAAATTGTCCATATAGAATCTAATTGGAAACAAACATGCAATACGTGTAGGTCACATATTTAAGCTTAGCAATGCTCATTGTGGAGTTCCATTTAACACTTGCGCAGATATGTTTTCACTAACTCTAGTTTCCATATGGTCTGCAAATTCCCTCCATGTAAAGTGCATTACAACATTCTAGCTTTTAGGTGAAAATGTTACAGGCAAGAGTAATCTGATCTGTATCCAAAAGAGAAGTTATATCCTCCTTTGTCAAGCACAGATGGGTAAAAGTATGTTCACTACAGCTATTCTTGGAGTGTCATGAACTGTTACAATAGATCTAGGATTGAAACAGTCACATAAATGCTTTCCCTTCTCTTTAGTCAGATACCACATAAACATTACCAATGCTTTTCATCTTCCTATATAATTACCTGGGTAGAAGGTCAGCCAGGTAGACCTTCTCCAAAAGAGCTCTTAGGAATTCTTTTGGCATACATTTGATATGTTTCTGATACGCACAATTCAAATCAGATGACACACAAAATGTTAGATAGGAGGAGAATCTGTTTCTCCTCATTAACTCACCACGTGGCCCTATGAAAATATTCAGCAGAAGTGGTGATGGACTAGTTTTGTATGGTATTTGACAGGAAGCTTCTTGAAACAATTAAAAAATTGCCCAAAGCATTCCTTTGGAAACCACAGATAAAACTTAGGTGCTAAATGACGCTGCTTTAAAAGCTTCCAAAGACCACAAGTGTGGCATCACTGTGACACCTACCAATGCTGGCACACCTTTTCTCTGATTTCCTCAAACAATATCTAGTTTTGCATCAGGAATAATTTTGCTGAGATGCTGTAGAATTCTGGAAATCCTTTAGACTTTCTTGAGGAAAAAAAAAAAAAAAGTACTTTTTGGTGCTTACTATGGCCTTTGGCTTTCTCTTAGAAACTTTCATAACCTTTGTATTGGTTTTGTGCTCAGGAGCACACATACTATAAAGAAGAGAGATTGCATGCTCTTGCACAGCTTTATTTTCCTGATCTGCTCTGGTTTTGCCCTGCTCTGGCAGGGGGGTTGGACTAGATGATCTTCAGAGGTCCCTTCCAACCCTGAACATTCTGTGATTCTCTCATGCTTTTATCTCACTCTGCCACATCCAAAATATTGGTTTTGTATCCAGACATGTTTTCTTTCACGTAGTTAGACTTTTGGTAATTGTAGCACAGTGTGTATCTAACATTCTGAACAAAATAAATAATAAATATTAGCAAGTAAGAATAGTGTTATGATTTTAAAATTTGCATTAACTGGAATTAACAACACATAAGTAAAAACTGAAGCTATTTCTCGTGCTGAAATTTCCATGAGCCACTTTTTTTATCCTACTTTGATATTTTTTATGAACAGCCTTGATTATGGTACAGAATTGTTCCTGGCAAAGCTAACTGCTTAGACAGAGGTATACAAAATGAGAAGCAAAGGCATTCCACTGGAGAGATATGTCAAATCATTTTGTGGAATAACAAAAACTCAAGAAAAAGCCAAATTTCAACACAGCCAAATGCTGAGTCCAATCTTTAGGAACAAATAATACAGACTAGACCTAGAGGATAGGAGGTGAGGGATGAAGCCAGTCAAAGAATGTAGGGATTGTTATAAGAATTAGCATACTCTGGGCTCTCTTGGCTCAGTGCTGAGGCAACAAAGACTTGTCCAGTACTTGTATGCATAGGAAAAGTGGATGAGGAGATGATTTAATTTCTGTGCCCAACTTCAGTAAAACTCTTACCATCTGGTTCTATAGTCAGCACTTGAAGAATGATACACACACACTGAAGAGGGTACAAAAGAGCAGGGCACCAGAGTGATTGATGGATGTGAGATAAATTCCATGAAGTACAATGTAAGGAGCTTGTTCAGTGCACCAAAGAGAAGAAATAAAATGAAGTTGGATACTTCAGGGTATCTTAACCTTTCTACCAACAGAATGCCCAACAAGGGAAAATAATATTGGAAAACATGGTATTTATAGTCTGTATGACTCCTTTTAAACATTATTTCTAAATATAGTCTTCAATCCAACTTCTCAGGAGGAAAGATGTCATGTGTGTGCTAAATGGTTTTAGAGCCTGTGGATCCTCATTTCCTCTTTGCCATACCCTGCAAGGAATGATTGCCTGCATTAACCTTAATTTGCTTTAACATTGCCATCACTGCATTTGTTCACATGGTCATAGACAGACGTACTTCAGTGTCAGCTGCAGAGATCAGTAAAATTTTTCGTGGTTTTTATCTTGTTCTGCAGTTGACTGCACCTCAACTGCAGATACAGTCAAGAATATATCATCTTCCCTTGAGGCATCATAGATTGACACTGTTCAAGTCACTGTATAAAATAAGCCTTTCTTCTGATTTTCTGTGTGTGTTCTTGTGTGTGTGTATATATATATAAAAATCTGTTTTTTCTTTTTTTATTTAAATAATTATTTAATAATTACCTTGACGCTCATTTT
>JAAGNO010013648.1:15567-26768 GCA_033439905.1 Ceryle rudis | reverse complement strand
TTTTTCTTTTTTTATTTAAATAATTCTTTAATAATTACCTTGACGCTCATTTTAGAATGAGACATTTTCTGCTTTCTCTGCCGAATGCAGTTTGTCTATTCTAACAAGCCTCGTATAAGGCTCGTGCCAGATATAGTTTGGTCCCAGATTTCAGAGAGCCCTTACAAGTGTATGGATGCATAGCTATACATACACTTCAGTGTGATTTCTTGAGGGTATGAGACTTAGGTAAGCACCCTGAGTGAGGAGGATCAGCCTTTTACTCCCTTATTAACTTTTCAGTGTGTTTGACAATTTCATCCAGTTTCACAGAGGGTGCTTAAAAAATGCTATTTTTACACAGCATTCATGAATATGAATATCTAAAGAAAATATACCCTATAATGTCTTGTCTGAGGCGATAGTTAGATGTGTATTTGTTGATCAGCTTCAATATTTGTGCTGCATTATCTTTTGGAGTATGCCATGGGCATATAGTGAATAAATGGAAAACTGAAAAGTAACTCAAAATAAGTCTCATCTGGTTCATTTGCAGCTGTGTAATATACTGTGTTGGTGCAGCACTATGGATATTGCAGGAAAATAATTGATAAATCAGGACTGAGAGCACTAAGAACTCAATGCTATTAGATATCCCAGAATCTCTGTTAGAAATCAAGGTGAAAATTAAAAAAAAACAACCTGCTAGGAAGTCAGGCTAATGTCATTTGCAGCATGTGTCTCACTGGACATGGTCACTCTGGTCAGTCAGGGTCAGGAATCATATGGATTGTTTGGTTTGTACTGGGGCAGGAATTCTCAACTGGTTTTCAAGGCTAAGGAGTTAATAATACCTTTCTTCTCTGCCTTGCCACCTTGACTTCTTTCTTTGTGCCCTGAGTGTCTCGGTGTATTTCAGCCAGTGAATGACCTGACTCAATCCTCTGGAAGACGTATTCTCTTAATTTGTGTTGGTAGGATTTCTGTTCATAGATTTCTTTTTATCTTATCACTGTAAACACTTGCAAAAAGATCCCAGTGAAATCACACTACTCTCCGAAAACGAGTCCAGTTTAGATAACGAGGTCAGAACAAAAATCTGTTACAGGTAATGCTTTTTTTCAGTAAGTTTAAAAACATTAATCATCACTAACAATACATTGAATAACAAGCTTTGAGTCTTAATTTGCACTTGAGGATGCAGATTTTTTTCAGATTTCTTTTTTTTACTGTATGCATTTCTGCAAGTAATTTGCAACATGTGGTTTTTTACCATGAAGAAAACAATAGGTAATTTTGAAACAGGGCATGAAAACCCTTGAAACGCTCCAATGATATAATTTAAAATGATGATGATGATTGAAATCCTGCCTGCACATGTTGTAATCCTTCCATAAACAGGGGGGAAAAAAAAAAAAAGTTTAGGAATTTCAAACTGCTATTTACAGCCTCAGAAGAAATTTGTTGCAAGAAATTTTCTGTGATTAGCTCTTAGTGTCTTACTGAAAGGCTCCACAGTATGCTTATATTTCTGCAAACACTTCAGGGATGAAAGTGTTTCTTACTAAAAAACACTGGTGAGTCAGATATATGTGGAGACAGAAAACACCACCAGTTTTCCAGAAGTCTGTAATGCTAGGAACAAAGAAGTGATGAAAGGTTAAACGGATATTCAAATCTGCTTATTTATTTCCATATACTCCAGCAGAGGCAAGGTTCAAAGCTTTGCAACTTCCACACTTTTTCAGAATATGCTACAAGTGACAAGACAGATCCCAATAGTGGCATTCAGAGGAGGAACTGAAGAGCAGGTGCCACAGCAGAAGTCTCTGTTATTTATCCATAGTAAAATCCTCAAACTATGACTCCCACACCAGTTACAGAACATTTTTCTTTCATATAATATTCCTTTATGATGCCTTTAAAGAGATACCATTACAAACACCAGGAAGTAAAGAGGATTCCTGCAATTTTGAAGATTTAACTCATGAATTACTGAAGTTCCTGTGTGCAGAAGTATGTTCCGAACAGATGTTAAACATGGCAGGAAACATTATAGATCAGAGATCCAGAGAGCAACTAGGAAATGCATAGCATCTGGCACCTTTTTGAAAGTAAACCTGCCAATAATTAATTACACATATGAGCCGCTCTATCCCTGTGTAATGAATTGGATGCTTACCAAGATATATTAGGCAATGTAACCAGAGGTTAACTGCTCATGCCCTCCCCTTTGTCTTTGGCTTGTGTGGTCCTGGCCTTAAGGGTAGAAATTGTTGGCACTCAGGTTATATGTCTCTGATTGTATTATCATTGTTACATTAATTAATAATTAAGATATCTTCATAATCCAAAATGTAAGGTGTTCCCATTAGGAAGAAACTGGGGTGGTTCTGTTGCTTTGCCAATGGAGAAAAAAAAATGACTGAAACTGTGAGACTAGTTGCAAAGTTTATAATCAACTACATATAGTCAATAGAAGGGGCAGTAAAAAAACAACCAACCAAAAATAATAAAAATAATAATAATAAAAACACCCAAACCAACAAAACTGAAAAACATGTCCTTAGGAAAACGAAAGCTGGTAACAGTGTAAAGTAGCCAGGTTTGCTGAAAAGAAGCTCTGAAAATTATCCTTGAAAATACAGAAGCCACTAGATGCTTGAAGTTACTAAACTGCTGTTGAAAGTGCTACTGTAAAAATTATATTATTAGAGACAAAACAATACCAATTACTATTCTTTTAAAGCACATAAAGAAAAGCACAAAATGCTGGAGCCTTTGAAGAATGAGAAAAGGCGTTGTTTGTGGTCCTCAGGTCCCACTTCATTGAGCAGCATTGAACACTTTCTCACAATTTTAAATTAGTAGCCTGTATTCCAGTTGCAAGCCATGAGGCCTAAAAAGGATTGGCCTTTTTGCTTTAAAATTCTGGAAGGACACCCTCCCTGATGACTTCGTACTCCTTCTTTGTCCTAATACCATCCTGGTCAAAACAGATGTGTCTGTCTCTCTTCTTGTTCTGACTTTCAGCTTTCATGGAAAATAATCTGTGTGGGGTTTTTTTAAGTAAGTTTTCCTCCTCCTACAAAAAGAGATCTATTTAATGTTTTTTTCAAGGAAATATTTTTTAAAGGATTCTTGAGAAAGGTCTTAACACATACAGGCACTACTGTAACATAACCTGTAGGTGGACTCGTCATCTCAGGTATACAGTAGTGCTGCATGGTAACACTGGACTAAGTTGTACAAATTTTTTTTTTTTTTTTTTTTTTTAGAACAGCCATCTTTTTCCCCATATTATTTTCTCCTCTACTGTCCAGGTCCAAAGAAAAACGAGGTGGTATGCCAAAAAGGTATTCAGTATCTACAGGATGTTCATGCTGTGACTGAAGCTCCCCACAGGCAGAGGTTCTCTGGTTCTTATTCCACTTAATTCATCATTCAGAACTCAGCAGGGGACTCTGCCTGATTTTGGACTTGAAACAGTTAGGCTAGTATTTGCCCCACCCTTTGTCCTCTAAAGGCTTAAAAATGGAATCAATCTACTTTATTATCCCAGCAGTATTTTCCAGAGAACTACCAAGCTCTGATAAACTATAGGGTGCAAATAACATCTCTGTATCAAATTTTGCCCTGAAAGATGTATTTCTCATGAGGCGCAGTCTAATAATCCTTTTCCATGTAGCCTGAGCAATATGTCCGGGTTCTTTACAAAACTAATCTCATTAGGGCAGGTCTCCTTCTATATTCCTTAACTCTGTGTCTACTTATCACCTGCTCTTAGGACTGAGACTGAAACCTTTTAATCAGTGCCTAAGTTTACAAAACTCCCTTACTTGTCCTGAAGATTTAAAGGTGTTTCTACAGTTCATCCTAATGGATATGGATGTGCTTCTTTCCATGCCTTCAATGCATAAACGATGAATATTCCATAAAAATGAGTGAATCAATCAACTTGAGAAACTATTATACTTGAACCTTAAAAATATACCTATTTATACAGCCCTTTGGTTTTGATAGAAAAAACCACAATGTTAACAATAGCATAAACATTAATGAAGCATCAGGCTTGATTTATCTAGGTATTAACAGACTCCCAACAGACCTGAGATTATTTTTGTCTGGACTAAGAGAATGTCTTTACTGTGTTCAGTGTAACTTTATGTTTAAATTTACCTCCTCTAAAAAAAAAACCCAAAAAAACCCCCAACCTATTAAACATAATGCTTTCTTTTTGTCTGTTGGTATGTGGAATTTTATGATCCAATCTTTTTGTACTAATAGTAATGTTGTCTGTGGAGATTTTCTTGCAATGTGAAACCCTCATGCTGAAAGAACTTGTCAGACAATAGAGACAGTTGTGATATGTCAAATTAAGATGGCAAAGTGATGTCAAAGCAGGTCTAGGGAGAGTCTATAACAATGTTACTGTCAAGTAAATAAAGAAAACTGAAACACAAAAAATACAAGTTATTTCAAAAGATCTGTGACTGTATGACATGGTTCTGTGTTTTGAGAGACATTGTTTTGGAATGATTACCATTTGTCAGTAGGGCTTCATGATAGGAGCAAGATCTGATGGCTGCCAACTAAGGTCAGCAAAGTTCAGCATGGAAATGGAGATTATTTTTTTCTTTGTTATCAATTCTCGGAAAACAGTTACCACCTAAACAAAATATTAGTTCACCAACAGTCTGCTCAACTGGATAAGAAACTTACCTGGTGAGTTATGCTACTCAGGAGATCATGCCTAGTTAAAAAAATGGTCATCTTGGCCTTAGGAATTTAGGAAGGTGCATGAGTTCTGTGAGGTTTGGTTATACTTGCTATTTGCAGCTGCACTGGGTCACTCACTCATCTCTCAGTTTGGTCTCAAGGTTGCCAAAGAGACGAAATATAAGGAAGTGAGGACCAGTACAGAGTAAGTGGTTTTACTGCTGTGCACCTTATCCTTTTCTAGCCTTCTTTTTTTGTCATTCACCATACACACATTTTAGTTGTGTCATGCCATGATGATAATATTCCCCCTAATAGTAGGAAAGAACGTTGCAAAGAGGTTTGAATTAGCCAGAGCCTCTGTCTAAGTGTAGTTTATTTTTCAGTTCTACTAGGCTTCCATGGAAATAAAATGTTTCTAAGTGCTCAAGTCTACTTGAAACTGAAGTAGACATCATCAGAAAAGCAGTAGTTAAATTTTATAGACATTTTCAAGATAATTTGATCAACTGCAGTGCAGTGTGATCACTGGTTTGGTTGTTTTGACCTGTTGTCTACAAGGGGATTTTAGAAGAAAAGGAAACATTTCATTTCCAAATTAAATTTCAGTATATAACAAGTAATCATGTTCCCATAAATTTCTGCCTCACTTAAATTAAAGAGGGTGTTATTTTCTTATAATTAACATTTGTGTTGTCTTATTTTATATGAAAATAATATTTCTGTGCTATTAATGCTAGTTTGAACAATTTCTCACTTGATACATAATAGATTGATATACATTTTAGATCTATGCTGGTATAGCAATTAGATGAGCATATTGGTTCACTACTTCAAAACAGACATTTGAAAAGAGATCCATCCAAAGAGAAACTATTTTAAGAGAAGGACAGAGAAACACAAATGCATATATTGACTAAATCCGAATGGACCATTGACCAAAGGAAAAATTACAACAGGTGTTAAATGAAAAACTGGATCAGTTTTGAAAAATCTTTGGTGAGATATTGAACTGTACAGTGGTAGTGGATTTTATTTTATAGGTGAAGTGATCTTCATTTCAATTGATGAATGAAAATTTGTGCATCCCATTAATACTAATGGAGAATTGACAAAAATTCTATCTGTTGGTATAAGGGTAGACTCTCCAGAGTAATGTGGCACCAGCATCAGTTTTGTTAATATCATTACAGCTCATGGGATCACAGTAGAAAAGTCTATCATTTTAAAAAGTAAATCATGTATACTTTGTAATAAATCCCCTCTCTATGGATATGATCTCAAGGGTTTTTGCCATTCTGTGATTCCATCTGGATATTTTATAGTCCTCATTTAGATTCCTTTTTAGTAGCTGCAGTGGTGAAGAAGTATAGGTTTTCTTGAATAAAATAATTCAAGAAACAGTTACATAACATTCCTTTTCTTTTAAATATTATTCTAGTGTTAAAATCTTTTTTATTCTACAAATTTGATTAAAAGGGCTGAACCGTTTCAGTTGGGTTTGAACAGATTAAAATCTATTTTTTATGTTGACCTATCAGTGTTTATCTGAGGTGTTACCTTAAAATAAGAGTTCTGAAGATTTCTGATATTTTAAAACTATTTCATTTGATAATGTGGGTAACACTGGATGATGCCTTTCATAGACTTTTCACGTACCAGGTATAAAGACTATTGCTTGTGTTCTGTGGTGTCTTTCACCATAACAAAAATCCTATAAGAATTATGACTGTCTTGATCGACTACGAAAGCATTGAGTCAAATTCACATTCATCATGTTTGTCTGTGTCACTATTCTTCTCTGTAAAGGAGATCTATCCAAACAGGATGGTCTGAAGTACTAAAACAACCATCCTTCATGGTCCCTAGAGTTGGTGGTAATGTTGTGTGCCAGTCAAGGCTGATGAAGGGAACTGTTAAATTCATAACCCTGACTTTGTTGGTTTAGTGAGTTAAGTTCTTTGGAACAGCATTTCCTTTCATCTAGCAAAAGTGAAGCTGTAATTATTTTGCAACATGGCTGTGATTTCCATCTGCAGACGTTTTGCAATTCCTGAATATTTGCCGGCTTTTGCTTTTCTTAAATTAAGACCATTAGTGTAATTTAAATATCTACAAAATATGTGACATATGTATGGTTCTAAAACCAATTTTGAGTGTAATCTTGCAAAACATTACATTCTGTTTAATACGCATCTCGCTTTTTCTCCCCCCTAATAATTGCTTTGACTGGAATAAGAACACCTGTCATTTCAGTTAATAGCTTTATGTACTTTCTTACTTTCAAACTTTTCACCTATCTTTATATTTTCCCCTTATACTGTTTATGTTCAAATCTGTAGTGAATTCACCAGCAACTGATTAAATTGATTAAAAACATAATTTTGAATCTAGGTTCCCCTGAATGACAGCATATGTTAGAGAGGGAATAAGATTTTCTGGCAGAAGGAGGACATTTTACAAGAACAAATAAACTTGAAGGAAAAGTCACATTTCCACCCAAAATGTCACCATCACTTTTTTCCTACTACTGTCACAGCTAAAACGTGCTTTAGCTTTTGTCACCGGCATGAACTGTCCTTGGAAACTTTGTTGTACCATTCCTAACAAATGTTGAACAGAGTACAATGGAATAGTCTATCAAAAATGAAGACACGATTTGTGAGTGGTGATTACCGGTGGCAAATTCCTACTCTATCTCTTCACAGAGTAGTCAGTGAGGATTATGGGAAGAGTACAAAGGTATAAGTTACTAGCAATTATAGTGAACAATTTAAAACAATAAAGTTTTGTTTAAGGTACGTGCAAGAATCTATCATTAGGAAACAGAAGACAGCTGACCTTACAAAAATACAAGTTAAAAGAGAATTCCAGTATTTTCTGGTTGTTTTTTTGCTTTTGCGGGTTGGGGTTTTTTTGTTGTTTGTTTGTTTGTTTGGGGTTTTTTGTTTGTTTAGGGTTTTTTTGGGGGGGTTGGTCTTTTTTTTTTGTTGGTTGATTGGTTTTGGTTATTTTTGGTTTTTTGGGTTTTTTTTCTTGTCTAGTTCTAGGACCTTTTGCTCATTACTGAGTACTTTTTATGCACTTTTCATGTGTTAATAAAATAATTCATATAATTCTCTTTATTATGTCATAAGCATTTTTTTTCTATACCGAGGTCTTGTAGTTTTTATGACATGCTGCACAGGAGTAATAAAGGCCAAGTTTTCTCAGTGAATGGGGTTAAATGGATTACGTTTCTCAAGCTTTTCATTTAGCCATCCCTGAGATTTTCAGATAAGTTGAAACTGTAATTGAGAGAAAGATTTCTGCAGGCTCTGAAGTATAGTTAATTGCATCTTTTTTTCTAAGCTGAACATAAGATATAAAAACATTTAACTTGTTTTTGCTAATATTACAATTGATTCCAGTTCCAATAAGGGTTTTAGTTGACACAAAGTAAAATCATTGAAAGAAAATGCAGGCAAACCTTGATAAAGACCAGATGAAATTGTGGTGGTATTCAGTTAGACTCATACACACATTGTATTAATAATAATAAAAAGAAGTTCAAAACCATGATCTTATTTCATAAGGATTTTTTTTTAAGTTGATTTTATCTGCCTACGTTTTATTTCTTCAAAATAGAAATTCACACTGACTAGTTCAGCATGGTGACTTCAAGGTTTTGAACCCATGACTTCATTAACGCCACAGGCATGACAAAAATAGTGTAGTAGAAAGTAATCTTTTTTTAGACATTAATAAGTCGTAGTGAAAAGAAATAATTAGCATATCTTTGGGCCAACAGAAGAACACTGAAAAAGAAGTCAAGTAAACCAGAGCATTTGAAGATAATTGCCAGGCATACATCATTTATTCCAGATTAGCTAGGGTCACGCACTTGATGCTCTCAGTTTTTACATTCATATATACGGTCATTGTTGCCATCAAATTGCTGAATTTTGATGGCTATATTTAATGGACTGAGAATAGGCCATGAAGAAAAGCACTAAGAACAGTAAATATAAAGAGCACGTACTCCATTCAGTTACAGTGACCTTTTTAACCTTGATGTATGCAGGAAATATCCACTTGTATTTTAGTAATTACATTAGCTTCCTTAATGACATTTGATACAGATGGTATAGGAAGAACTTATCTGCAGCTAAAGAATGCAAGCAACACTTTCAGTTTGAATTGCAAATACTTGTCATTGGAGTGGGGGGGGGGGAGGGGGGGGAGAGGACTGAAAACAGATTTGTGTGCTCTCTTCAATCAGAGAAGCCATTATTTTTCAAAGCGTGTTATAATCTTTTTTTCCTCATTCTGTTAAAACTAGTAACATTTTGCACGCTAAAAATCTCTGTCAAATCCTGCAAAATGGTGAAAAGGAAGCATAAATGCAGTTGTTAGTGTAGTTGGGACTTAGGAAATTGATCTTAATTCTGATTCATGCTACAAATTCTGGTTTTGATTTTAGGAAGATACCTCTACTCAAAATGCCTCTTCTGTCTGTAAAATTGGAGCAGAACATTTTCTCCTTCCTTTTTTTTTTTTTTGTTTTTGTCTGTTAATATATATACTGTCTGCTGTGGGAAAATATTTTTTTGTCTGTACCAAGCTAAAAGCAGAGAGGCAATTCACACAAGTTGGACTTCCTCAGAGGATTGTGCAAAATTCAAAAGCAAAAGAATATTAAAGTGATTTTTTTTTTTTCTGATCTGCGTAGGATAAATTAAACCGAATGGGGATGGTGATTCTTCCCTAAACCAGAGATTGCATTCTGACAGTTTTTTCCTAATGGACAGAAATAGATCTGTCCTCCATTAGGTCTGATCTGTTTTTATCGTTCTCTAATATTGACTCCATAACAGCTCTGTCAGTAAACTCTGAAGATTAACTGTGTTTTGCGTAACAGGAGGGGGGAAAAAAAAAAAAAAAAATTTTAAATCTTAACTGCTTAAGCAGCAATAAGCAAAAATGGGAAGAAGCACAAGGCACCCAAAAATAGAGCCCTTTGCATCTTGAAAGGTGGAAATGAAGCATATAATGGAGGGCACACATTTTCCCTCATATGATCTGAGCAAGAGTCCCTGAAGTGAAAGTAGGAGGCTGCTAAGCAAGAAAGTTATAATGGTGGCACTGCTGTGATTTTTTCACATTTCTCTGTTCTGTTTTACTTCAAGGAGTGTATGGTATGAATACTTAAAGGTGAATAGAAAGTATTTCTGTTTCTATTTTCTTCTTCCTACCCATGAAGAAGAATGAGATTGCCCATTTTCTGTCATGGCTACTCCTGGTTTTGCTTAATGATAACTAGAGTACTGCACACTTAATTTCTACCGTAGACTGAGCTTTCTGCAAAGGATATTCTTTGCATTCATCTTTGACACTATAAACATCTTCACTGAAGCTTTCCTATATCCCTCTTTTTTCACAACTGGAAAGTGCTACAGTCTACAAGATACTTAATTGCTTCTTTTTGACATGAAAAACATCCTTTTAGAATGTCAAGTTTTGAACACTACTGTTCATGAGAGGTGTTAATGGCTATTATCAATGGATTGTTTCATCGGCAGGCAGTTACAGAGCTGGTTACAACTAATGGCTGTGCTGATGTGCTAACCAGATGTCAGTTCTGTATCCTCTTTCTTTTTCTGAAGTTCTCCAAAATCACTTTGATTCTCCTTTCCAATGCTGGAATGCTACATCCAAGCTTGCAGTTGATTAGATGTGGTATACAGACATTATCAAGTGATGTCCAGACAAATAGAGAAAAGACATAAATTTTAGCTCAGATGACCACTTTACTCAAGCCAGTTGAATCACCAGTCTATTAAAAAGTTAGTAAAACGTTAGTATTCTTAAAATATAGGCTATTAAAAACTGTATAAAAATTCATATTATAATAAATAGAAAATGTTGCACTAAGGTAATTATGAGTTCGTTCATTGTTTTCTTATGCATACAGCATTTGTGTCATTAGGACTAGATCATCATTGTTCTCCGGATGATAATCATAAGCTTTGTGTATTTCAGGCATGTTTGTTTGAAGCTACACAGGTGGTGTGTCAGTAACTGTATTTGAAAGTTAAGATTTTCTACTTCAATCAATTAAGGCAGGAAATATTCATATTGTATTTCTCTTAAAAGTGCATACTTTCAATTGAGTTTTCTCTTATTTTTGGAAACTCACTGAAGATCCAAATAAATTATTGCTGATGCATTAACACCTTGTTATGTAACTTAATGGGTTTATTTTTCATAACCCTGTGTATGATACTTATTCTGGATACATTTGGTTTTTTGATATAAAATCAGAAGGTGAAGACGTGCAAATATAGAAGACTAGCATGGGAATATGTTTCAAAGACCATTATTTTGCCTTTATCATATTTTAATACATGTGAGGTACCTGCAGCAACTCAAACCACTCTATGATTCAATGATTTAGAAAGATTAATGTGTGACAGAAAAAAAAAAATATTAATTATATATTGATATAATAAATAGATAATAAT
>JAAGNO010013648.1:0-15467 GCA_033439905.1 Ceryle rudis | reverse complement strand
CTTCCTTCTTGGCATGCCAAGTCTATATACTCTTGAAAATTCTTTACCAGTGTGTACTATCATCAAAGGATAACGAAAAATTGAATGTAATGCATACCTTGAAAAAAATGTAAGAATTGAATTTTAAATAAAAAAATATATAATAATATATTAATAATATATTGATATAATAAATAGAAAATAATATATATATTTACATCATCTTTTTTTAGTTTTATAGAATATGAGGTGGATTCATAATAAATCAGAGAACATTCTATGATAAAATATTTGATAAGTCTGTGCTACCTGCGTTGGCTTAACTGTAGAGTTCAGTCTTCTGTTTGGATTTCCTTTGTCAGCTTTCAAACAGTGGAGTTAGCCTGCAGGTGATAAGTATCCCATTAATCTTTCTGATCCTCTAGCACTTCAGCATGAGAATGGCTGATCAATTACAGCAATTGTCTCCCTAAATGAGCTTTGCACATCTGCCTCTTATTTCATTAGTTAACTGTCTGCCCATATATCTGATAGAATGGAATCCTAGTGGCTTCTTACAGCTTGTTCTGTGTTACTATACAATAAGGATGGGGTTGTTAGCAAAATGGGCACAAAAGGGTATTTATCCTCTATCCACAATAAATATATGTGCTATTGTGTAGGAGTGCTTTTGTCTCTAATCGCTGTTTGTAGAAACCTACTTAAATCACATCAGTTTGCTTTTCAGCTTCCTATTTAGTCCTTAGTTGTAAGCTTTCTATTTGTGAATCTATCATTTCTGTAACACAACCAAAGTGTTTCTGTGCCCTAAACCATCATATCAACGTCTTTTATCTTACCTCTTTTAGGTAACAGAAGCTAACATATATAAAGTTAACAGCAAATGTGTAATTTACTTCTTGTCTCCTTACAATGCATCTTTTAAATATTTAGGTATGCTATCCTCTTGGAAAGTAAATTTGCATTTCTAAGGCTCCAAAGAAGTATTTCCAATAGTGGCAAATTTATTAGGCATTGATTATTTAACTTAAGTACATAGCAATTAGTAACAGTAACACTGCATTATTCAGGGTTTGTCTTAAGTAACAGGACCTAAAAATTATGGGTTATAATTTTAATAAAAATAAGATTTCAGATGAATGTCTCTTTCATTAATACTCAAGCTTTCAATTACAGGAAAACCAATTGCCAGATGTGAATTAATATAACTTCTAAGCAAAGGCCTTATTCTCTACCTGTTAACATCTGATCAGTTTATTCTTAAGAATTTGCATGATATAATATTCAAAGGTTGTTTTCTTATGTTTATCGTAAATTAAATGGCTTTGGATTATATAGATAGATATGTATTATTTAGCTAAATAGTAAACTAAGCTAAATGCTAAAAAGACATAGTTCAAAAATATTCTGTCCTGAGCCTGGTACAGATTATTCCAGGTGATTCTTTGATGTTTTTTTCAACATTTAACTGTTTGAATCAGAAATTCTCAGATAATTGTGCTTAAAACTTGTTTCAGTGAATTTGAATGATTAAAAGAATACACATTATGGGTATTTTACTTAATTTCTGAATCCATGGAGCTGTAACAACTAAATACCACCAACCTTTTAAATTAATTTTTCACTATTTATTGCAGGTCTGGTTTGTATGAAGTCGAGTACTTCAGTGGTTGAACTTGTTATGCTGCTTTGTTCACAGGTAAGACATTCTTTGTTTTTAATTGTATTAGTTTCTTTGCATCATGCTGGCTTACTGCCAGCCTAAGAACTGTACCTTACTGTTTGTTTCATTCTCCCATTCAGTATAACAACATAAAATTCAATCTTTTTTGGTAGCATATAAATTGTAGGTTATTCCTTTAGTATGTTCCATAGTTTCTCTATATTCACAGGTTATGCAACGCGTGTTTGCATTTGTATTGTAAAAGGGTATGGCTGTACATTATGCCCTTTTTCTGTGTATGGACTCTTTTTCAAGACAGTTCTTATCAACAGATACTGTTGTCATAATGTTTTGTTGAGATCTATCTTTGAATTAGTAATTTTTTTTATAACCTTACTTTGTGGTGACTTTATACTTTTGATATACATGACATAACTTATTGGATATTTTATGTAGCTGTCAGTATATAAAAGGCAGAGGAAGATGGTTTAGGGAGTCCTCAGGAACCGGCAGAACCAGAGTGTTTCTATTTTCAAGATGCTGTGGTTAATTATTTTAATGTAACAGTAATGGGTTTCTCAGAAATCTAAATCAATTAACATTTTGAATTGCTTTCACAAGTAAAATACTCAAGACTAAAACAATTCCTCATACTGTTTGGATTGTCTGTATCTCAATATTAACTTTATTTGTTTTGACAGAAGTGTTATTGGCTAATTTCATATATATAGCCTTTTACTTTAAATGCCAGTAATAAGTTATCAACAAACACCTTAGAATTTGATCATTTTGTAAAATAAGTAAAATGCAATGGCCTAAAAGATAACTTTGCAAGATTTTACACATCTCTGAAGATTAATTAACAGTGTTCCATTTACCAAGTTCCCCACAGATTTTTAATACCAGTTAAACCAAGCTACTATATAAAAAGCTTAGTTTAACATTATATTCTTACCAAGGAAATTTACTTGTCTGTAACTTTGCTTGAGCATTCACTGCTTCACATGGAGAACATGCACCAAAATATACTGAATACAAATTAATTTCTAGGGCTAACTGAAATGAAGATCTACTTTTGAATAATATATATGAAAATAATTAACATTTACAACTGATTTCCAACTTACCTGCTGTTTGAAAGTCCACCGGTTGTTTTTCTTCAAGCATGTGTCATAAGGAAATCATTAACTCTTTTTTTCCTTTTTTTTTTTTTTTTTTTTTTTTTTTCCCCCCTCTTTTAGCCAGGGTAGATATTGGTTAGGGAAAAGAAAAGAAAAATACATCCCTGGCAGGGATCCTCGATGGAGTTTGAACTTCAAACCTTCTCCAGCAGGGCACTTGAAAAATTTGTTACCTAATGGTGAAGTCCCAGGTTCGAGGAAAATTCCAAAAGATCGATTAAGGCTTTTGAGCTCTATGTTCTTATCACACAAGTTTCTTTTTTGTTTCTTTTTTTTTTTCCTTTTTTTTTTTTTTTTTAGCAGCTTTTGAAACATTTTCTTGAGGGACAGAATAACTTACAGTCCTTTCTCTGCTAGCCTTTGGTTTTACTGCAGTTCTCAGGAATAAAGTGTAATGTAACATTAGGGTCTAGTGTCTTTGATGGCCTCATCATCTAATCATAGGTTTAACATTACTCATTTGCTGGCTCCAGGAATTCCTGCCATTAAGGGCCCAAGAGATGAAACTTTGCCTCAGATATTGATTGAAAGGAAGAGAGAGAAATTTAAGCTCTTTCTGCAATGCTCTTTCTTTAGACATCCCAGTAAAGCTATGTAACAAATGCAGCTAAATCAATATGTTATTTTTATGACCATTATACAAGTTGTTTATTATTTCAAAATATTTTACTATTTTAAAAATAAGATTCCTTTTATTCCTGAAATAATGTGAAGAGCCTAATAGTTTTTATGTTTTGATCATTTATTCATTTTCTTCAGTGTTTGCTTGTGAGAGCATCTGCCCAATTACTTGGGGAAATTGCAAGCTTTTAGTTTTTATACCGCGTCTGATATTTTGTGGTTGTTTCCTTATTCTCTAAATAAGGAACGTTTTGTCTTCTGGTGTCCGTTTATTACTAAGCACTTGAGAAGCTAATGCTACTTCTTGGTAGAGTGTTGTTAAATGTTTCTACAGGAACTGGTCAACAGGGGGCTGTAATGGTGCAAATTGCATTCTCCTACCCTCATTTGGCTAACTCCAGAAGTATTGCTTCTGTAAATCGCTTCTCCACAAAACATTGTGTTTAATCCTATAGATGTACTAAACAATCGGGTCCGTAGTTCTATTCACCTGCAGGATTTACATTTTAAAACTATTTTTCAATAGAAAACACAAGGTAAATGCTATAAAAATACTAATGCAGAAGATGGCTAGAAGAGGAGAATGGCAGACAAATATTGCAATCCAGTTTGTAACTAACAGAACTTGGAATTAGGAGTTTAGGAGATGTTATCCACAGCAAAATGAGATTAACTCATTTCTATAAAAAAAAAAAAAGATATAGTGCTGCCTGATCTTTTCCGTATGATGAATAGAGCCATATGAACTGGAAAGACTATATAAAGTACTGGGTTTTCGTAGTAATCCTGTTGTAATTAGGTCTTTTCTTCCTAACATGGGTAAATCCTTCATATTCAAATTGAATGACATTTTGCAGCTATGTGGGGAAGTTCGAAATATGTCACTCAAAAGATAGATGACGATATTAAAAAAAGTACAATTTTGTTTGCACAGAACAGAGTAATTTTAGACATTGAAAAGGAAAGGGAAATGCAAAGTTTGTTTTTCTTTCATTTGCTACAGCAAATTAGATGCTTTTATGCTCTTTATGTTAGAAATTCCATGTTAACGACTACAGATTAGCAAGGATGTCAGATTTTTTTTTTTTCCCCTTATCTGAGCTCCTGAATAAAATCAACATTGCCAGCGGCTCACGTCCAAGGTATGGTCTAAATTTACATGAAATATCACATTACAAATGTCTGAAGGTACATGTCATGGATAATTCAGTTCATATGGGCAGCCTTTTAGACTCTGAGGGATAAGCAATCAAGCCTTTCCCTCAAAGGAATTCAGAGTTTCTGTGAAAAATACATTTTAAGTTTTAAAGGAACTCCTGTAGGGATAGTGCATCATTTGTGGATTTAGGGAAGAACAAAAAGTTATACTCTTTGTATTTTCAGAATCTCTTTTGTACTGTAACTTGCTTCCCTGCACCCATTTAATTTTTCCTTAGTATTGTCTACTTCACTAGATTAACATTCAGGTTAATTTGAAGGCTTTATTTTCTTTATTTCTTATATAAACAAAAGCAAACAGCCAAGTACTTGAATTTTTTTTTTTTCTAGGTAATTGATAATAAAGGTAGAATGATTTTAGTTTTCCATAAAATAGGCACTTTCATTTAGGTTTTAACATAAAACGGATGAAGATGTGTTATGTTTGACAAGATCTGTGCTTGATTAACTGGTCTTTGTTCCCTCAGCCTAGTTGAGCATGTCACAACTGTGTTGCTCTTGGAGTGGCAGATTTCTTCAATAAACCATACAATTAAAAAAAAACCCCAAAAAAACAAAAACCCCAAACAAAAAAACCCTTAAACACCAACAAAACAAAAAAACCCTCCACAACCACATTCATTCCTGCCATTTTCCTTTTTACAGCATATATAGATTTCAGTTACTTTTTTCTTAATCTTTGGGTTTTTTCCACCCTAGCCAAAACACTACAATAGTTTCTAATTACTTCCAGATCTTTTGCAAACTTTTCTCTTTGGGGATACAGCTTCTGCAGAAACTGAGTGATGTTATCCCAAAGGAGTTTTATCTCATGCCACTTGTTTATTTCTGTATCTTATCTATTAACATGGGAAATTTATTTTCTTGAACAGAAAATATTGTCGTAGTATTTAAGACATCTTGCTACTTGACCCATTAAAAAATATAGCTATTATAATGGATAAATGGTTACTTTTAGAAAAAAAAAAAGCTTTTTTTTTTTTTTTTTTGGTGATTGTGGAATACATGTAAAACATCTGACAAATTTCAAGATCTTATGGTTTACAAGACATGATTCATTCTGTTGATTTCCCCTCCCATGTTAGAAGTTTGATCAAGATTGTTATTCAGGAGCTTCCAGAGGAAATATCAGAACTAGAATGAAAATTAATCTGCTTCTGAATCACTGTGTTGGGGGCGGGGGGAATTCTTTTACATGCTATCCCTTGTAAATAGGCTTTTATTAGAAACTATGAGTGAGGAGAAGCATATGCATAACCAAGAAATACTTTACTTAAAAAGGCAATTAAAACCTTTTAGGAGGTTCTCAAATAAATGATAACACACAGACCCTCTTATAATTAAACTGTAAGTAGATTCTGTAAATTTTTTACTCTTATGAAAAATTATAGAGCTTAAAGTGCCTTAAGTAAAGTAGACAATGCCAAGAGGATATCCATAACTTGACAAACTCCAGTGAAATGAGTAAAGTGAACTTCAGCTAAGCCTTTCAAACGTCAGTTAATAATGTGGGCCTCATAAATGAGTTGTGCCTGTCCACATTGTCTTATCTATTAACCTGGAAACTTAGAAGCTGCTTGGGCTGAATCCAGTCTGTCTCTCCATATCACAGGCAGCCATTCAGTACCTACTTAATCAAAAAAGATCTGTGAAGGATCTGCTTCCATGCAGCACAGTCCATAAAACATTTTCCGGCAGTTTGACACATGTAAAACATAGTAGCTTTATACTGCTATGTATACAACTGTAAAATGGCAAAATGGGGCAGAAAGCAGGAGAGAATGGATGGTGAATTAGTGCATTACTTGTTGTTTTAAGTGACAAGAAAAATTTTGAAACAATATCAAGAAATTAATCCAAATCCAAGGACAGGTGGAAAAAACCAAACAAACCAACCCCAAAAGATGTGCCTTAGCAGTGCAAATTCAAAGGAAATTCTCTCTAAGGGGATAGGTTTAGCTCTGAGAATACAGGAAGACCCATCAACCAGGCACTGGAGAGATTTCAGTATGCACTAGCACATCTAAACGTGCATTCTGTCTCAAAGTATTAGATAGCTCTTGGGCTTCAGAAACTGGCAGCTGCCCAACACAGAAACCAAGCAGAAAAAGAAATCCTGTTCTGGTCCCTGCAGTCGACGGGAAGATCTGAAGTATGGGATTCATATAATAGAAACCAAATCCATGCTTCTTGATATTAACCATACACTATTCAAGGCTTTCTAGAAAAACTCAAGTATAAATTCTGCAGCTGTGTTGTACAGTGCCTTCTTATCAAACACCAGCCTTACAGGTATCTTATTTTTCTGTACTCCACTATATGTATGTCTACTTTAATTTTATGCATTATTAGAAACCTTTTAATTTTTGTTATAGATTTTTAATAATGTAGTATGTGTACTCTTGTTGCCAGTGTTAGATTCAAATTGAATTATGCTTGTTGGTCCTTACTTATTCTCTCCAAAGGTATTCCTAGAGTTCTCATATTCCTTAATTTTTGTTTGATAAGTGGAAGCTCTTTCAGAGTAACTGTGATAGCAGCACACTGACAGAAGTGTTTGCTATTTGTGTTTTTAACACCAGCTGTGGTAGGAAGGCTGAAGACAAGTTAAATAATGACTGCTTCTCTTAAATTTAGAAAACAATGAACCTGGGATTTTATCTGTTTAGGAAATTAAGTCCAATATAACTTCAGGGATAATATTAAGGTTGGTTATGCAAATTCCTATGGAGGTGTAATTTTTTAACCTTCCTTTTTCCTAATCATGAAACAAGCTGGATGTTTTACCTTTGGCAGTGTTTTCCCATTTGTCCTGTTGGATTATCCATTGTCTCTGTATTTGTACCAATGCAACTAGGAGAAGACAATTCTGCATATTGTATCACTCTCAAAGTCTGAATTAATATTTGAAGTAGAATGGAAGGACACATAGAAACGCACAAACGAACACACAGAAACTCACAATCCATTTTTCCAGCGTATCTTGAATACATTTATCCTAACAAAGTTCTGCATCTGCTACCCTGCTTCTGTCCTGCAGCTTCTTCTCTGCTAAGCCCACTTTTGTACTGGTGCTGATATTTGTAAGACTTAACTCACAAGCACATCTGAAAACCTTTCAAATGCTTGTTTCCTGGTTTAGTGGTTTAAGCTGGCTGAGACCCTAGTTCAAAAGCTACCAGAGCTATTCAAAGAGAAGGATTCAGGATTGCAAATCTGAGAGCACAGAGGAGAAGAGAGAGAATGCCACTCGTGCTTTCATGGCAACAAGCTGTAAATTCATCTCTCTGTATCTAATGTTACAATACTCTTAGGCTGCAGTTTCAATGATCAGCTTAGGCTTCTATCTGGCCCAGATCACCCTGGCAGAGGTATTCTCCATGCCTAGCTCCATATTCTTGCTCACTCTCTTTCACCAATACATGCAGTGGTGGAAATAGTCACATCAAAATAAAAAGTAACTCTGGATAAAATAGTAATTTTGAACTGATTATACTTCTACAGTAGCCATGAAAGCAATAGCTCATAGCAGGTGGCAGGTAGGATGTCTGGAGTTGTAGGAAAGAAAGGCTGCCTCTGTCAAGAAAAAGAAGGGAATATTGGCATTTGATGGGAGAGAAATAAGTTAAAAAACCCCAAAAATCCCACAGGTGGTCATACACTGGACAGAGCACTGGAGAGGTCTATGAAAATGTCAGTCATGTAGCTCCAAATTGAGGCTTTGAAACTTCGCTTTTTACCACAAGCTCAAATTTAAGTTCAATAAGTAAAATCTTTGCAGCTGAAGTGATTACTTTCTCTAGTACTGTTGTCCTGTCTGGACTATATAAAGGTCTGGCAAGAGAGAAACAACATTTCTACTGTGTCCTTATCCATTATCAAATATGTGACAGCCTAAACATGTACGTATGTTCTGATGTTGATTTGGAGCTCTTCAAAATCCAGAATGTGGCCTATACCCAAATAGGTTGTTATACACAGTTAGCGTAACTTCCAAAACCAAAAATGAACTCTAGTACAAGCTACAGGGAAGTAGAAAACTTTTGTTATACTTTTTGCTCTAGAAATGAAGGGGGGGTGGAATCAGTTGGGTTTTGTTTGGTTCTAGTTTTTTTTCCTCTGGTGTTTCTCACTTGCTTTATAAAATTCTGGAAGTTTTCCAAAAGATAGTGATAATAATAAAAAGCTAAATTATCATGTTAAAAAGGTGTCAGAGACTTTTCTTGCATTAATTCCTTATCCATGTGTGGAATGTCTTCCAGCCCACTCTCAGTCTTCATCTCTTGATCATCTGCTTCTGATAATCTAACTTTCAAATGCAAACCATCAGTTTATTCTCTCCTACTTCTTGCTCAATTTTACTTTCTTGATTATTCTATGAGATCTCTTTCCAGATCTCCATACACTCAGAAAGCTACTTTTCTGTTTTGCCTTTAGTAATAGGCAGGATCTATTCTTCAATATCTTACACCAGAGTCATTATGGAATTTCTGGTCTTGCCTGTTCTTGTCAGAGTATTTTTGTCAAAAAATGTCAAAGAGCACATCAGTGAGAGGCTGATATGAACTTCTTACAGATTCATGGCAAAACAGGAAGGATCATAAAGCTACAAGAATTACTTTCCCCATATCCTAATATGGCAAGGTGTCTTCCCCTGACTTCTCTATTAAGTTGCCTACAATTGAGAAGGATCTTACATCAGAGGAAAACACCTAGAAAGTCAGAGAGAGTCAGCTGGCATTTCTTAAAGGGCTGAGGAAGGGTGCAAGAGCTCATTATTGGAGACCATCATTATTAATAAATACACCATGGTTTTGAGGGGGTTTACTATATAATGGAGACAATGTGAGGAGTAGTTTCCTGTACATCAAAAAGTCTTCTCTTTTATGGTGCATTTTGGAAGACTTCAAATTAATTATCCACCTCTAACATCAAAGATTGATTAAGTAATAAGTGGACTGGCTTTTATGATTTAATAGCTATACCTGGCAACACATGTTAATAATAATTTTAGCATCTCTTAAATGAAGAACTATTTTTCCAGTCAGGACCTAAGCTCTAGAAGTTGTGAAAAAACATGTATTTTCTAACATTTCTATTTTATACAGACTTCTTCTGTCTGTATTAGAAGATATGCAGAATTTCTACAAGGTGATGAAGGTTAATATTGTATCATCTAAATAAATTTGGTCATTTCCCTAGTGTTGTTTGGGTAATGTAAACAATTGTGGATTTTTATTTTTTTTTTTTTTTCTTCCTCTTTTCTTCTTAGATACCCATGAAATGTTCCTCTGGGAACATTTCACTTCATTTCAAAGATAAATTGGGCAATTACCCCAGGTGATTGGAAGGGCAATAGGTCTGTGTGTTTCCAAGAAAGCAAAAAAATTAATGTATTACTCCAAGTCAAAAAAATAGAGGAAAAATGAGGCTTTAGTCTTGTAAAAGTTAAATCTAAGACTTCCTATCATCTTTGCTGCACTGTTAAAGGCATATTCACTTGTGTTGTGAAAGTTTCACATTCTTTTCCTTTCTGTGATTTGACCAAATGCCTGATGTATTCAAATACTTGCGGAATTGCATTCCAGAAGGATGTCATCAGTCCTTCTGCAACTTCCTTATTGTGGGAAATAGATGCTTTTTAAATGATGACCTATCATAAAATTCTAAAATTGATCCCAAATTTACTTGAAAAGTAGACCAAAAATACATTTTATCTTCTATCAGCAGTATACATGTGCATGTGAGAGAAGGATAAAAGCAGTAAAATTGGAATTCTTAGATCTGATTCTCTGTATCTTGGTTCTTCTGGGTTTACCTACTTTTAGTGGACATAGTTTTCCGCCATAAGGAAACATTTTCTTCAATCTTGTAACATTTCCTTTGACTCTTCCCTCTTAAATGAAGTCAAGCAAGTTACTGGTGATTTCAGAAGGTAACTTAACAACATGGAGTTCAAATCAAAGCTAATTTATATGCATGTTGTTAATTACAAACACATGTTTATAAAATTTCTTTTTCCTTCTCCTGATAGAAGGTAGCACCTGTTCAGCTCTGTACAAGACTTTTCTCTAAACATGTTCATGGGTCTAGAAAGAAGAAAGTCAATATAGCAGTATTTCATCTGTCTCAAGAAGTTACAATTAAAATACAGTTGTTGAAGTTGTACCTTTGAATAGAAAATTCAATCAATGATGAAAAGGAAAAGAATATCCTTATCAGTTTAAGATGTGGAGAAGAGAGAATTACAAAGATAACGCAACTGATCATGACATTGACACTTGTAGTGGAAGGAGAATTGTGGGGTAATAACTACACCAGGTATCTGTCCGAACTGCAGTTTGATGAGAAAGTTGTGATTTGTGACAGAAATTTCCTTGCTAAATGTGGAAAGGGTGAGAGCTCTCCTCTAAATTATGAAAACTATTCCTTTTTTTTCTGAAGATATTATGTCATATTTTCCAATCTTGAATAAAAAATTTAAAGTTGTTGTAAGCAAAAGTTGATTTGGAAAGAAGTATAATATAAACTAAAAAAATATTCTTAGCATACTAAGCCTAGTTGTTCCTTTTTTGCTCCTTTGCTACTATTTTTTACTAGTGCAAATTTTCTGGTATCAATTTAACATGTTGCTAAATTCAGTCATACTATATGGCTTCTATTTTTATTATTTTTTATTCTATTTTATTTAGTGTACTGGAGATTTGAGAATTTTAAAGAAGGTAGGATTACAAAAATAAACTCAAATGTAAAAATTGTAATATCAGAGAGTATGAAAATTTATGTCGTGATTTGAAAGAAAAAAAAACCCAGCTGAATTTCAGGTAATATCTGTCCTATGCTATTGTTCATTATTTTAAATTTTTAGCCTTTTACTCTCATGCAAGTTTTATTAATCTCCTGGCCTCCTCTGCATGGACAGTTTAATAACAGGATTCAGTCTGAACCTTCTGTCAGGGAACATGTACTGGTGCTTTCTGGTTGCAGTGATGCTTTTCAATCAATGATAGAATAGAAGAGGATGACAAGTTACGTGGGGGCAGGGAGTGGGAATTGCCAGTATCCTAGTAATTTAGTACATTTTTGATGTCTTCAGTAGAACTTTCCATGATATAAAATATTTAGAACATAGCCATACTGGACAGTAATTGAACTGAATATCTAAAGTTATAATGTTTTGTTCTTATGTATAAGATTTTTTTATTATTATTTGTTTTAACATGAATAAAAAATGAAGTTTGATATCTTCATTGTTTTTACTACAAAGAAGTGATGAATTGTCATCATTCTTGAACACTGTATTAAACAGTCACTAAATGTGCCTCTGTTTACACCCTACCTTATTCTGAGAGGTCCACTGCTGGCAATAATAGTCATGCCTCCTGCACTGTCAATCAGGAGCCCCAAAGGAAGAAAGGTCAACATATTCTTCTTGTATAGAAGAAATTCACTGGTACAGTATTTTATCGGTGTCTTCCATTATTTCAGCATGTAATTGGCATCATCATTTTCGGAGGCACAGAAAGGTCTCTCAGCTCTTGTTTTAAGGCCCAGAACGTTCAGGATATGAACTGCACCAAAGCCACCTAAGATGTAGTGCACTCATTCAAGCACTTAACTACTAAAATACAAATGTCTACGCTATGTTTCTACTTCCTATAGCAAAATTTTCCAGCCTCTGTCACAACATCCATTACATTTAGTGCTTCTTTCTGCTTCTTTCATCTTGAGGGTGAGAAAGATTTTCTGTGGAATCTAAGATAATATAAAGAAAATTGCTGCTCATTCTTTGAGCAGATAACTCCACATCTTAATCCAGTTCTTAAAGTGGATGCAGTGATCTGAATGACTTGCAAAGGCAACTGTCATGCTGGCATTTCTAAGTATTTCAGTTTATTGTTTACAACTTTTAAAAAGAAACTGGAAAAAAGAAAACCAGGTGCCTCTTCACAAGTACTGTTCACCTTTCAGGATCATGGATCTATTATATTAAATTATGCTTAAAACTGAGAGGAAATTGTAGTAATAATAATTACTCCCTTATTTGTGGATTAATGGAAGGTTGGGAGTTTGTAGTGAAGCAATTTATGAACCGTGAATCTTGATTTCCTTCTGGTTCTGCATCATTATGTTTTCCGATGGTTTTTGGTAGATAGTTGGGCAGGTTTCAAACATTTTTATCATGAATAATTACTCTGGATAAATTGATGAGATTTTCCAACTTTGGAGACATAAGAAGAGATTTATTTGCTTCCACACAGATATCTAATGGCTTTTTAGGTACCTTAAGATATCTCATCTAAAATCCAGTTAGTCCTCTTGGATGTCCTGCAGTATCTGAAACATCTGTGCTGGGCAGAAAGATCTGACAAAAGGCTTGCAAAAATCTCTTGGTATTTTGCAGACATGTGTATATCTTCCATGTCTCTTTAAAAAACTTATTTAGCATGCTTTCTTTTAGCTGTCTTAGGCAGCCTTTTCTTTTTTTTTTTCCTCCTCTCTTTCTCTCTTTTCAACTTCTTTCTTCAATTTTAATCACACCAGTTCTGCTTTCCTGACTGTAAAGCTGTAGCAGCTGTGCTGCAGAAAAGTGTCTCAAAAGAAAATGCTAATAGAGGCTTTTATAGTGTACATTAAAAGGCTCTGATTTAAAAAAAAAAAAAAAAAAAAATGCTGCATCTCAAATATGATCTCTAACCCAGAATATTGTTTCTTAAGAGGCAAATGAATTCTTTCCTTCTCAGATTCTGAGTGACTTTGTACTATAACATGGTGATTTAATTGCTTCCAGAAGTTAGATCATTAGGTTTGCTTCATTTACTGGATTTGTAAAAGAATAAAATCAACAGCATTGAAGAAAGGACCTGTTATGGTGGTTTTCTTAGTCCACAAGCTAGAGGCTTGAGTGCTGATATTCCATCTTCCCTAATCAGGATTTACCTGTTCAGTAATGAGTTAAAAGTATGTTCATTATTTGTGTATTTTAGTATTTTGCCTTTTATAAGACCAATCATGATTACAGTATTATTGTTGTTGTCGGGTTTTTTTTAAGATGCATGACTTGGTCAAATCTGTGGATTATCACAGTATCAGTAAGAAGCACCTTGCTGATTAGTGACTACTTTTTACAACTATTCTCTGAGAAAATTTCTTTATCTGTAGAAAGCTACCTTACCAATGAATTATTCTCTTTTCCTTTATTTCTTTTGTATGATGAGAAGGAAATGTTTATGGCTGCTAAGGAAAAGTTTTAAGACATTATGCCAAAATAAAGTTATCTTTACGTGCTAGAGAGCTATCTCGACATTTTTGCATCTCAAGTTTCAAAAGTCTGTTGGTATGGTAAAGGCAGTGGGTTTTATGGCAAAAAGCTGTTTGTGATGCATTGAGGATTTTCCCTGTAACTTAGTAGTATATGAAGTAAAAGTTGCTATCTTTTAATGTCTATTAGGTGGTTTAAATTAGTTTTGAAAGTTTATTTTGTAAATGTATGTTAATAGCAGAAAAAAATTCAAAACTCAGGGTTTTTTTATTAGCGACTGGTTTCGTTTTCACTTGTAATGGGAAGGAACAAAGATTGAACTCAAGAAGAGATGGATAGTACACAGATTATTGTCTGCCCTATATGAAAAAAATGTACAAGGTGTAACAGCAAAGCAATGTGAAGAAACTACTGCTGCTGTACTTTGTTGCACTTAATATGTTCATTGGGTGACTGTATGAATTAAACAGCACGTGTTTTCATATTCTCTAGACAAGGAAACTAAAGCTTGCTTAGGGGTGAAACAGAAAACATGACCACCTGAAATTTATTTGAAAATCAGAATGAATTACAATTCTTAAATGATCAGGTCATTCTTTGAAGAAGAAAAAAAAATAAATAAAAGAAAAGCAGTAAATTAAGAAGTTGAGCCTAAATTCAAGCTCCTTAGGAAGTCAACAGGGTCATCTTCAGAAATGTGGTTTAAAATCCTTGAGTTTTGATCATGTTATATTTTGTCTTCTTAGGAATGGCAAAATTCTATTCAGAAGAATGCAGGACTTGCATTTATTGAGCTCATCAATGAAGGAAGGTAATTAATTTTAAAGCTTTTGAACAAGTAGTTATTTTGCATTTATTCCATTGGGTCATAATACTTCCTCACCATCTGTTCCAAAAAGATTGTGAAAAGGCCATCTTAATTAAGAGATTTCATGTATATATACCTTATATGGTAAATATTTGATTTGCAGATGTGTACATTCTGAAAAATTTGTTTATTTACAGAAGTAAATAGAGCTCCCATTGAACTATATATATAGGTTTGGGTCTATTCAAGAGTTGAACCACCATTTTCCAGAGGAGCAAGGTTGTTTTACCCAGACAGTCCAGGGAGCCCAATCTGTAAACCCATCTGCTGCTCCATCTGTTTTAGGAGCACAGCATTCATTGTGCAGATACACTTCTCTGTACTATCATTTCATGAGGAATTATTTTATCTAGAATTTCTGGTCCCATTTGAGTCCGTTAAAACATATGTGATGTTTCTAAGAGCTGCCTTGCTTTTGTAAATCGTTGAGATACTTTATTATCAATCCTCAAGTAATTCTAATGCTTTATCCATCTTCTATATGTACAATGTTTGTCAGTCAGTATAAGCTGGGAAGCAAAGGGGGACTCTTTGCCTGCCTTGGTACTGGAATGCCAAAGACAAACAGAGCCACTTGTGTAATGTGTGGAATTCGTACTGGCCAGTACATTAAATCCATTTAACCTAGATGAAAAAAAAAAAAAAAACAAACAACCCCCCCCCAAAAAAAAAAAA
>JAAGNO010013647.1:22000-33360 GCA_033439905.1 Ceryle rudis | reverse complement strand
TCGGAAATTTGCATTTCTAATGTTCCTATATTTGTTTTTCGACGGGGAAAAAAAAAAACAAAAAAAAAAAACCCAAAAAAAGCCACACAACAAAGCCATTCTTTGATTTTCCATCTTCCAAACATTTTAAGAGCTCTCTAAAACAATAAAAATAATCAGTCATGATTTTACATAGGAAACAATTTCTCTTGTGTTCATCTCAAAATGCTGCATCTTATATTACAAATAAAGAAGTCGACTCATATAAGTTCTCTGAAACTATGTTCTTCTATAAAACAGCACAATTTTCACTTTTTTCATAAAAGCTATAAAAATTTCTGCCTAAAGCATTTTAGGAGTGCAAATCAATGTATAAATCTAGAGTACTCTCATACATGGTGAAATAAATCATTATACAGATACAGTTCCTTTAAAGAGAGAATTGCCTCGCTTCAAGATCCAATAGAGCAGATGACAATAAATGTAATGTCCTTATTCCAAGAAATGGAACATTTCACACAATTAGCAGCTGTAGTCAACATTATTAGCTGTGACTTGTAAGTGCTGCTGCCTGAAAGACTATAGTAAAGAGCAACAGAACTGTTCATTTTCCTCCTTTCAGTAATTTTAGTATTTTGGAATATTTTATGAAACTGGAATTAAAAAGTAAAAATAAAATCTAAAAATGCTTAAGACATAAGACATAAAAATATAATGGAATAATCAGATTTTAATGTTTTGACAAATTTTAAAACATTAAATATAAGATAAACTTTAAAATATATTACATGTTTAACAGCCTAAATGAGTTTTTGCACCTTCCTATAGTTTCACTGGTATCAGGAAAGCATTTTATCTATGGCAAACTGTCTTGTCATACCGGAAATATAATTCCTCTGAATGTGGCATAGATAAAACACCCTACTTAGAAACTTTTAATGCATTCTTTATTAATTGTCCTAAATACTTCAAAAACTAAGACTAATAAAATCATCACTCATGCTTCTAGTGTATCAAGCTGTTTTCATTTTTTTTACTAAGCATAAACTAAAAAATATTAATAGCTACTTTGTAGAAATATATTTATTTTTTATTTGCCCCTATACATGTCAGTGGATTCCCAGGTCCTCCAGTTATCTAACCCACTGTTAATTTCCTCACTGGAACATCTAGACAAAGCCTTAGCTTTCCCTCCAGTCAACAGAAAGAGGCATTGCCATGAAATGCATAGCCTATGGGTAATGACTATATGGGTTCTGTGATGAGCAGCTTCCTACTTTAGAGGACTCAGTTGGTAAATAAACTTAGGTACTATAAGTAAAATGTGCAGATCTGTGAGGTGGTTTTTTGTTTTTTTGGGGTTTTTTGCAATTTATCATAAAGCTTTAGTATCAGTGTTCCACAGGTGTCTGTCTAAAATTAGAAATGTCCTAAAAAGGTTGGTAAATGTTTTCCTCCAGACTTGGAAGTTTGTGCTTACAGATGTTAAATCCACATATGCAGCTTTCTCCCTCCATCTTGTTTAGTATCTGCAAAAAACCAGTTCAGTATCTAGTACTGTAATGCCTTTATTGTAGAAAGCATAATTTCTGTATTTCTTTTTATTTCCTTTTTCCCAGGAAATTTCTAGCAGCAACATATTTTCAAAACAGACAGATATTTTTATATTGGTTTTAGCACAAGAATTGACAATTCCATCTTAATGTGATGATAGCATTTTTTAAAAAAAGTGATATGCCCCTTCTGAATATCTGAGTGGCTGCATTTAATAGCTAAGCACTTACCTTCTATCCATTATATTTTTGTTCTGTTTGTTTTCTAAATTTCTACATTACTTTGCACATGCTGTGATGTTGGGCTTTTTTTCCCTGTCGTAGAACATGATGAAAAGTTAAAATTCAGATGACAGTTGTATCTTGCATCTATTTTAGGTAGGAATGGGGACATGTTCTCTGAAAGTGAATATGAAAGTGCTGGTTCTCATTCATTGAGGAAAACAGCTGCAGTGGTATAAAACTTTGCTGTCCCCTCACTGGCTGCTTTGCAAGCCCCACTGCCTCAGTTCAAGCTGTCAGTAGTAAACACCTGCCTAAACCACAGAGGCTGTATTTTGCCAATCAGGGGTCTCTTGGGAAGTTCCTCCCTCAGGAGGCTACAGCAATGGCTGAACTAGGAAAGGTTGAGACACAAACAACTAGTTTTGTCATTTTATAACCTATTGGACACAGGTTTTCCAGATCTTATCTGTCAACAGAGCCTCATCTAATGTTGGTGTTTGAATAACATGTGTGCTTTGCCTCAGTTCAAGCATCTAAACAGCAGTGTGTGGAGCAAAAGATTGAAATTATCTCTCAAATCAAGAAAGACATTGTGTTGAGCTCTGTAAATACTCATTTTCTTTTCACTCATTCTTCACAGGAAATGAAATGTTGATTTATTATCCAGAGTGATTATTGTATTGTTCCTGCTGATGAAACAGGTCTGACAAATTATTCTCAATCCAGATGATAAAAGCACAGTATAGATATGCTTAGCCTAACACTGGAAGAATAAAAAGGTCTCTTTCCCTCTGACAAGTCTAAATTATAACAGCAGTAATGAAGTAGAAACTGTATGATTTTGCTTTACTGCAGTAAACACATTCCCCAAATTACTTGACAAAGCAGCTTATGTCTGACATAAGAGGAAACTTGCAGCATTTAACATGAAATACCATATAATAAAATAATTTTGTTGTATGTGCACATGCTACTCTTTAGTACATTCCTTAGACTTTCAGTAAGAACTCCTTAACATTTTGCAGCCCTCAGCATCTGGTTGTTGATCTCTAATAAAATATTTTCATATAAAGACTGAACAAGGCTTTCTAGAATGCTGCTATAATGATGAACATAGATCTGGGGAGCTAAGCTCCCAACTTGTTGTACAGTTAATGATCTAAAAGGAAACAGCAAACTGTTTAAATAAACTTGGGATGCAGTCAGAACTCAGAGAAACTGTCATTAGCTTTACATTTGCTTTAGCATAGTGTTTTCAGTAAATCTGATTTCTCTGGTTTCAACAGATAATTTATTTGACTTCTGATATATTCAAGCTCATTAATAACCTTGCCTGTGCTTAGACTTGCTGGCATCATAGGAAATTAAAAAAAAATTAAACTTAAACATTAGTTGAAGTAGCCAGGTGATCTGTAGCCTTAATTTGCCAGATACCAAAGACAAAGATCATTTTTGCTAATGTATAACATGAATACATTGTTGAATTTTTGGTAAGTGAAAAATAATTAAAAAAAAAAACAAACCAAACATGCTATCTACAGTCACCTCCTGTTCAGTACTATCTACTCTACTTTTCAGCAATGGGGGAGCCTTCCAGATGAAGGTGAGACAGAATGGCAATCATTACTCAAGAAGAATTAAATACAAAATTCAAAAGTCCTAACATGAACTATGACTGACTGATCTGTTCTTAACAAGTAAAATCTGAGAGCCACTATTCTGCTGGCACAGGAATCATGACCATTCCATTGTGACATTTTGAATATGCATTGTCTGGCTTTCATGGCTGCAAAAGCCTGAAGAACTTCCTAAAAGTTATTACCATTGTTATTCTCACAGAAGAAGTTTTCAAAAAGGGCATAGCCCATTCAGGTTCACTAATCATACTGATCTGCTTATATGTCTATAAATATACAGACTAAGCACTGAGAGTAAGATCTATTCTTACCTCAGTAAATCATACCACAGGGTAAAAAGGGAAGCTGTATTGCTATTTCTTCCTCATGGCTGCCCTCCTGTGGCTTTAAGTGAAAATCAGTGAAGGTGCTCAAACAATTTGCTGTGGCTCCAGTTGCACTCCATATAAGGGCAGGCTGTAAGAGGTTCCCCTTTAGATCATTTAAATCATTTGTTACAGAATCTTAGTTTAGGACTCTTCTTGTTGCAGAATGAGTGAATTGCACCTCACCTAATAAAAGGTAGCAGTACATTTTATTGAAGTAGATTATTGATTTGAAAAAACTTAGTGAATTTGATAAAGTTTAGTAAAAATCAACAAAAGTTAATTGAGGTTTATTTTGAACTCAAGGTCACTATGTTACTTACCATAAAGCAAATTGATTAAAACAATTGGATTACAATACTTAAGCAAGTATATATATATATGTACATACACAATGAAAGTGACTTGGAGTTGGGTTAGTGTGGTTTTTACAGGGCTTGGGAATAGGCGGATAAGAGTGGCCCTCCTGTTGAATTACCAGGGTTTCAGAATGGACCGTCTTGCTCTCTAAACTCTGTCTCAGAGAGGAGCCTGCATGTGGCTAAATGCAATCTTAGATCGCTATGGCTATGAATATCGAGGATATTCAGAATACTGGAGGTAAAGGAAATCCTCCTGATAGGTCATGAGGTTCAGAATCAAATCCTCACCCTCTGAACTTCAAAGTGATGTTAAATCCACCCCTAGTCCCAAACTTGGTGTAAGGATACAGAGGGAGATGGACAGGAAATGCATTCCCATTCAGCCATGAGGTTCAGAATAGACCTTCTTGCCCCCCAAACTTCTTTGGATAGTAAGGTTAGATCTACTCCTAGTCGCAGACATAGTCAACCATTTATGCCAAAGGCAATTTGGGTACTGGGCCTTGTGGTACTCAATGTGGTACTGTGGTTCTTATGTAAACTTGAGGTAGCAGCAATTAAAAGAGATAGCAGTAATTCAGAGAAATAGCAGCAGTTCAAGTATATTAACACTGTTATGGCAATTTATAGAATAGCGATGCTTAACCAGTTCAAATCAATAGCTGGTTATAGTAAATCCAGTGATTCACATAAGATTTAGCAAGGCTCATTAAGCAAAAGTAAATGACACACATACGCACAGAGTTATATACAAATATAAAGTTTAACATATGATTAAGATGTTGTCTTTCAGCAAATTGTAGTAGATTTGGGTACCCTAGGATCTTGAGGAATTTTGCAAATTGCAAAATAGAGATCATGAATACTCACTTCTACCTTTGTTGGTTTATTACAAACAGTCTTTCTTGTTGTCAGTCTTTGCAGACAGACAGTGATTCTCTCTGACAGTTTATCACAAGTGGATTGTCTTCCCTTCATCAGCTTTACCAGTGGATGGTCAAAGTGAGCTTAAAGTACACCAGCTGCATATGATCCTCACAGAAGAATAATCCCTGTGCTGACTGTTCTACCCAAATGCCCTCTCCCTTCACTGAATCTGAACAGGGAAAAAAAACACAACAGAAAAAACCATCCTATTCTTTTGCTCTCTTAAGCATCCTAATGGGCCTTCTAGCACAGGGAAGGAGATAGAGGATGTGGAAACTGGAATTGGAATCTGTTTCTTTTAACTATCTGCTGGGCTTTATGCTTCATCATCTTTGAATGCCATTGTCCAGATAAGCAGTATGGTTTCAGAGAATTGGTTTCCAGCACAAGAAAATATCCTTAACATCTGTTCAGGACTTCATTTCTCTGAACATTTTGAAGGAGTTTGAGAATAAGTCACCAGCCTCATTTGAAAAGGACACCAGCTGTGTACCAGAAGAATTCCTGGCTACAGGAATATTTTGGAAGAAAGCTTATGTGTCAAACACCGAGTCTCTTTAGCATATATAAATTATCCTCAATGAAAACTATAGGTAAAAACTTTCAGTGTGATCAGCATAGCTGTGCCTATTTCTAAACTACATGAATCCACTTAAACTGTCAATCTTCCTCAATATGAATTAATCCTAAATATACCTATATAATTTACCATCACTGCTTTGCTAAATGTTTCCAGGAACTTGCTGAAGCCAGGAAACTGAGCAGAAAACCAATACTTTATTTTGTATTTCATGATTTACAAGGTCCATTTTAAAAGCAAACCTTTCAATTTGATGTAGAAACTGTAAATGTACTCTGGGGATAGTTTCCAATGGGTTTCTCAAGCTTATTCATCTATGTGGAACATTTAAAAGTAAATCACTTGACAAACACTTCCTTTCAAATACTACTAGGAAAACATTTTAAAAAGGCATTGCATTTTTTTAGAGTCAAAAAAAAAAAAATTAAATACAAGTTAAAAAAAAATCAGTATTCTGGCTTGAAGAATCAAGATATCATGAAATTAATAACTGTCAGATAACAAGTTGTAGTAAGTACTGTCTTAAAATTTCCAGTAGTGGGTCACTGTCACTCAACTTCTCTACTGTAGAGTGACAAGAGTTATAGCAGATTGCATGAAAAAAATTTAAGAAGTCTTCAGAAGTCATTTAATGGAAAATTTTGACATAGGTAAAGTAGTTAGTACAAAAGAATGACAAATTCTACTAAATTCAAATCAATTAAAAATAAAAATACAGTTACAAAAAAAATACCTCTGTTCCAGATACTTTTCATTCTCATTTGTTTTCTTAGATTGAGAGAAGTCTTTTATCTTCCCAATGTAAATTCTATAAAATATGATATCTAGATTATGTTACAAATAATGTGGTATTTACAGCTGCTAAATTATAAAATATATTCTTGTACTAACAGGTAAAAATTCTACCTTTCAGATAAAGAACCTTGAAATGCTGCATGAGGAGACACTGCTTCAGCCATTCTCATTCATCCACATGTACAGTTGAATCTACCAGAGATATTGTAAAGTACACACTGTAATTAAAACAATTTTCTTCTTTGCTATATGCTGAACAAACATGTGAAATTGTATTTCTGTTAAACCAAAACACTTGTATGCCCTTTTATAATTAAATATTATGCAGTTTTTAAAGGTATAGGAAATGGATTTAAAAGAGATAAAATAGGCAAAGTACCATGAATTATCAATGCATAGATTTGGAGATCCAGAAAAATCTCTTCCAAGAAATGACTTGCATTTTATAAGAGCTGAAGAAAAAATATTTAAAATACATTAGAAAATTTGCAGGGACTAAATACTCATAGTAACATGAGGAACATGGCAAAAGCAACTGGTTAGATTTCTGAGCATGGGCAGACTTGAAACTGGAACATTAATGTGATAGGATTCAACAAATGTAGCTATTTACAGTGTTTCTACATTCACCTAGCATTCTGTTAGCTTGGTGTATGTGTTGTGATTAAAAATAAAAACAACAAAAAAGGACATCTGGGTCACCGGTGGTGTTTCAAAAAAAACTAGATAACAGAATGTGTGCTTTACTAAGCCAACCATTACAGGTGGTTTAAATCCTCTCTGATTCTGACAATAATCTTTATGCCAATGAATAATAAAGAATGACATGTAAAAGTATGACAGATAGTCACTCTAGGGTATTCAGTCAAAGGAATGAGAAGAAAAAGAAGTATTAGACTATCTAAGTAATGGTTATGTAGGAACTCTGAAGCAGTGTGCATCAATTGAAGATGTGAATATCTATAAAACTAAATATTTCAATCAAGAAAAAATATCCTCATAGAAAACTATGTTAAAATTTTTCTTCTTTCTTTATTCTTTGTTTATGGGCTTAAAATTTAAGCTTTAAAATTTAGACAAGACATCTTTTAAGCGTCTATTGCTTGAAACTGTGTATGCTGTATATGGAGGCTTTTCACTAACTCCACTGACAAATATTCTCTGTGTTGATTGTACTAAGATAAAAACAAATAGGAATATGCATTGTATAAATATTAAAGGTATTTAGAGACCACACTATGGCAAATCTACATAGATACATAAATGATGTAGTCATCATCATCTTATTTGGAAGAAAACATTACACATGACTTCTGTGAAAATAGTAAGGAACAATAAATTTAATCAAAATGTTATGAAGTTACAGTGGTTACTAGATGCTTAAAGGTTTGATTTACTTTGTTTTGATTTTCAGTCAAGTATTGTATTGAGTCTGACTAAGATGGAGTTAATTTTCCCCATATCAGCTCTCTCAGCGGTGTGCTTTTTATTGAGAGCTGGAAAGGTGCTGATAAAACACCTGTGTTGTGGCTACTGCTGGGCAGGGCTTGCACAGCACCAAGGCTGGTTTTCCAACATTTCCCCTGCAGTGGGGTGGGGTGGACAAGATCTTGGGAGGGGACACAACTGGGACAGCTGACCCAAACTGACCAAAGGAATAGTCCATACCATATGACATCAGCTGAACTATAAAAGCTAGGAAAAGGAGGGGGGGAGGCATCGGCTTGTCCTCCAGAGCAACCACTACACATTTGGAACCCTGCTTCCCAAAAAAGGCCAGACATCACCTGCTGATAAGAAGTAGAGAAAAACTCTTTATTTTCTTTTGCTTCTGCAAGTGGCCTTGTTTTGCTTTTTCATTAAACTGCTTTTGTCTTAGCCCACAAGTTTCATCTTATTTTCTTCCCCCTGGTCCAGCTGAGAGGACGGGAGTGAGTGATAGAGCAGCTTGATAGACACCTGGCATCCAGCCAAGGAAAAACCACCACATTAGCTTTAACAATTTCAGCTTGATTTATTGCTCTTAATATTACTATAAAAATACAATGGCTAATTGTGTTAAATTATTACAGACTTTATGTCTAAGTCATAAAGAAGCTTTCCCTGTACAACCATATTCAGTTGTGTTCTCATGTTAAGAAACCTTGTATCTTAAATACTGTATATCTTTCATATTACGCACTAGATACTTTGCAGAAAATTAAGAAAAAAAGTTTACATATCAGTGTAGAAGGGGCATATGAATAAAACCATTTGTAACTCATCTCATTGTAATTTTAATTAAATTATTTTTAAGAACACTACAGTCAGGCTCTCAAGAACATTTAGGTGTCTAAACATAGGTGTCTATGGGGTTTTCAAGAGAGCTTAAGAAAGTCAGGAACTTAACTTCCACCTTTGAGCTTCTGAATACCTTTGGCAATGCTCATTTCCTGGAGGCAATCCAGCACAGGGCCCATGAGATGGTTAGAAACAAAGGAAAAGAGAAGGCTCAGGGAGATCTTAATGTATATAAATACCTGAATGAGTGTGCAAAGAGGATGGAACCTCTATTAAAAAAAGTCTAGACATTCCTGCTCAACTGGCTCTAGGTGGACCTGTCTGAGCAGGGGGGGACAGACCAGCTGTCCTCCAAAGCTCTCGTCTAACCTTTACCAATCCATAATTCTGTTTACACTGTTCAGAAAAGTGAAAAATGAGTATAATGAGAAGTATAACAGGCAAAATAAACCTTAGTCAAAGCTACTTTTAAATTAAAAAATACTTTATGATCCACAGCACTGTGCTGTCATGTTTTTAAGGGAGAACAAATCTACAAGATTATAAAGAAGGTATATCTTTCTCTGCCCATGAAGAATACATCATCATTCCCTGAATACAGTAAACATCCATATAACCTATATAGTAAAAAAAATTATCAGTTAAAGAAATTAATAGTGAGATCAGTTAAATGTAATAATTTCTAAAGATGAGAAGTTAAGTTACTTTCTAAAACTCCAGGAGTAAAAGCAGTGACTAAGTGCAAATTAAATCTCTCCTGTAGACAATAACTGGGCTTTTTAACCTCTGCAGATCTCTGTGCAAGTGACTGTAATCAAAGCCTCAATACAGCACAAGAAAAGGTAGTGTTGTATCCATCTGAAGGCCAAATAGCTCACTAATGATCCTTCAGGGTCAGGGATGCTCAGGGCAGAATACAAGAACAAAATAACCTCAGAGTGAAACTTCTGCAAGGTATATATTCTTTTACAACAGTAAATTGAGTTCAGTAGGGAGGGGTTTTTTATTATTAAGTATTTTGATTAAAATATTTTACAAAACTTACATGGATTCTTATTACATTGCTTGTCTAGTCTCTTCTAGAAATTATATTAAAAAAAACCTGAAGTGTAGCATCCTGTGGCAGAATATTTTCACTGTGCTGATTAACAAGAAGTAACAGAACTTAAAACCAAGTAGAAGTTCTTGAAAACAGAAAAACGCTACCTGGTTCTAATCTTACTTAACGTGTTCTGTGTGAGATTAGATCAAACTTTCCACTTTGTAGTTTATCTTTTTGTACTGCTAAACAGTACAATTTTTAACTCTGCAATCATTTGAGAATCAGTTTCTTACTAAACTGAAATACTCAGGATGTTCTGTTTTTCAGAAGTCTCACTTCTCAAACTGAGTGCAACGTAATTTCTCATCACATGGGAGTGAACACTACTGGGCTACTTACTCTTTCACAGAAATAGTGCCCTTGCTTCTTACATGTAGCATTTTAGGTGAACTGAAAAAGGGAGAACAAAAAGCTAGTTATAACATAGGATTTCCGCTGGTGGAATTGTTCCTAAGAGCATCCCAGAGCTAAGGAAAGAATCAGAATGAGACAGCAGCAGCACCTGAGCCCCATTAACTGCAAATCACTTGAATCCAGGAGCAGCCTCACCAGCTGAAGACAAATGCTTTCTGAGTAATGTCCTCTGTCTTCAGATCACCAGAGCACAGGAAAAGTACAATAGGCTGTAAGGGTAATTACCTGGAAGTGTTCAACGCCAGGTTGGATGGGCCTTTGAGCAAGCTGGTCTAGTGGGAGGTGTCTCTCCCTGCTCATGGCAAGGGGGTTGGAACTAGATAATCTTTAAGTTCCCTTCCAACCCAAACCATTCTATGGTTCTGTGATTCTGTGATTATTGACTTTAAATTCACTGGGTACCTGAGTCCTTCTCTCCAGAAACAAATCCCAAGTTTCAGCTGCTTTTTAAAATTTGTCTCCTAAGAACCCTGACAGGGATTAATCTTTTTTTATTTACATTACTTTTTATCTGAATTCTTTACTCAAATAATCAACTATTCTCAGTCATTTTAAAAAAAGCACACAGTAATACCCAGAAAACACTTTAACTGTAGGAGTATTTTGCACCATGGCTTGTTACTTAGTACCATATTCCTTCTTTGGTCTACTGGTGTTGCAGTAATATATTGCTAAAAACATATATTTCTGAAGGATTCTTTTTTACCTCTCTCTACAATTTACTTGCATTTGTAGAAGGATGAATGAGATGGAGCTTTGAAAAAGAATCCCAAGGAGGAGCATAACAGGATACAGACCACAGAGTAAGCCTAGGATTTAAAAGGAGAGAGAATAGATAGATTGAATGGGAAAAGTGGAACCATGCATGCTGGCAAAAGATACTATTACATGACATCAGTGAGAAGGACTAATGAGGAGCTAGTGTGGTTCTGATTGTGAAAACTATATTGTTAAAATAAATTATTCAGCTAATCAAGAAAATTTTTGAAGAATTTGGTGAATTCGAGATCCACATTTTAAAAATTTATTGAAGAAAAGCTGAACAGAGAGATAATAAAGATGCATGCAATTTTTTTTTTTTTTTTTTTTTTTTTTTTTTTTTTTTTTTTTTTTTTTTTTTTTTTTTTGTGGTCTTTTTTTT